>JAQQAE010005218.1:0-17869 GCA_029823295.1 Pseudamia nigra | reverse complement strand
AAAATTAAAAATGTGACATTTTTGGACAGTGAGGCTTATAATCAGGTGCGGTTTATAGTGCGGAAATTACGGTACTGATATTATTCTGGTTATTTAGACATGTACCATATTTTCTGGATTACACGTCATGGTTTTTTGCCTAGTCTGGCTAGAGGAGCGACAAATATACCAGAGTGACTTGTATATTACATATTTCGAGTATTGGTTGTTTGTCACAGTGACAGCCACTAAAGGTCACTGTAGGCTTGTGTACCTCCATCTGCCGCATCTGTATTACTGACAATTTAAAATGTAGACATTACTAGTAACAACCATACCTGCCATCAGCTTAACACTGAACGTGTCGCCGTCATCACTTACCTGGTGAGGCGGGGAGGCGAGCTGCAAGCTCTTGCTTCTGCCGTGAAGCGCGTGGCCACCTGGCCGCGTGCTTGACACACGTTCCCCCAACAAATGCAAAGTGTTCTCGAGAGCGACTTAAACATGTTTTTTTCTTCTTCATTATGCATTTTTTAGCTGCTGCGACTAACATTCCAGAGCGACATATCACCCGGAAAATACGGTATACAGTATATTCAGAAATGGACATTAGTAGGTTGAGGTCAAAAACAGTAGAGACAAAGATCTTCTCTGGTACAGATGGGTGCCCCAAAGTAAAGTTAACAATTCTGGTCAGACCTACATCAGTGTATAACACAGGATAGTAGTAACAGTAGCATATGGCTACAACTTCAATTTCAATGATATGTCCTAGGCTGCAAAGGTGCCGCCACACTCATGCACAATTTTTGAGAAAATTAAAGGATTTTAAGTGCACCATATAGTACGATAAATACGTTACTTAATTCTGTTTATTTATATTTAAATCAAATTCATTCAGAATTCAGTGGATATTTAAAAGAACTCAGATTCTGCCCATTCATATTTTGACTTAATGTCACTAAACTAAATCAACAAGTAACATTTTGGGGCTTTTTGTGTCATTTTTGTCTTTTTTCATCTTTTTTTATCTATTTGTGTCATTTACCTCCTTTACATAATTATTTTGTCTTTTTTAAATTTGGGAAACTCTGGTCTAACCTACCACTGCATTTGCATTTTTATTTATTTATTTATTTTTAACTAATAAGCCCTTTCTCTTACCAGTCACATTACAGATGTTGTACAAGCTGAAGACCTCCAAGGTTTTTGAAAAGCCAAAGCCAGGTGAGGGACGGGCCGCTGAGTTGGTGGAGGAAGACCCCTTCGCTGTCCAGATGGTCAGCTGGTGTCCTCAGAGTCGTATTTTCTGTGTGGTCGGCATCTCAGCTCACATCATCCTCTATCGATTCAGCAAATACGACGCCAACACTCAGATTGTGGTGAGTGAGTGTGATTCAGACCCACACAGCAGCGGTCAGAAATGATTGAATATCACAGGCAAATGTCAATAAGCATCGTTAATGGTAAGTAGATTAAATGTCATCTCCCCATATCTGTGTCACCATCAGTCATTAGAGGTACGTCTGCAGTGTGAGTCGGAGGATGTCATCTCTCCATCAGAGACTGAGAACAATCCCTGCTTCAATGAGCCTGGCTCCCACTCACTTCAACCCCACCACCAACACCCCGCCAGTCCCAGAGGGGGGACACCAGAGGGTCTCAAGGACAGCATCCCCTGCCTTAAGTAAGACTTAACAAGATGTGCATTTTAATCTAAAAATCAAAAACCATTCACTCACTGTCTTTCACATGGGGCATTCAAAATGTTCATAGAACACAGTATATGTTTTGACTTTTGAGTTTGTGGGTTATATGGTCTGATGCTTTACCAATGCATGACAGCTGTCTGTATGCTGTAGGCATCTGTGCTTCAACCCTCTGCAAATCAGAGAAAACTTGAAGGCTGAATACCATGTGGTTATCAAGTTCCTTATGTACAGGGGGTGGTCAAAGTTCATACAGTATCAGTCATTTGCCTGTGAATTTCCATTGTGTATGACCCTTCTTTAGGAAGGAATTTGATGACACACAATATTCAGTCTTCACATGTTCAATGATTTGTAGAGGGTTACCAAGTTTGAAGCACAAAGATGAAGAATGCATTTTGAAGGCTCAGGCTATGTCATCCAAAAATGAAAACAACTCCAGACCAAAAACATACAGTATACAGTATATTGACTTCCATGAACCTCTTGACCAGCCCTTGTAGCAATTCTCAGTCCTCTCCTCTCTTTGACTAAATACGGGGCTCAGACTGAAGCAAGGCTGATATACTGTAAGATAGATGACAGACAGCGGTACAAACAGCGAACTGGGTGAACTGAAGTCTAAACACAACTGGAGTAAAATATTAAAAATATAGAAAATCAATTTTTCCACTTGCTATGTCCACAGCAGTCATTATTTTTGTTCATTCACAAATCATTTATTAAACCAATAACAAGCTGCTAAAATTAGACTTAAAGAAGGTTTACTGTAGTTTTACACCCATCTATTCATCATATTCCGCTTATTGAGGTCCAGGTCACAGGGGCAGCAGCATGAGCAAAGAGGTCCAGACTTCCGTCCTCTACGTCCTCCAGCTCCTCGGGAGGGATCCTGAGGCATTTCCATGCCAACTGAGAGATTTAATCTCTCCAGCATGTCCTGGGTCTGCCCTGGGGCTTCCTGCTTAGACATCTTAGAACATCTCAACAGGGAGGTGTCTAGGAGGCCTCCTGACCAGATGCCACCTCAACTGGCTCCTCTTGATGTGGAGGACCAGTGGTTCTACTTTGAGCTCCTCCCAGATGGCTGACCCTCTCATATTTTCTGAAGGAGAGCCCACCCACCCTGTGGAGGAAACTCATTTCAACCAGTTGTCTTCATTATCTTGTTCTTTCAGTGACAACCCATAGCTCGTGATCAATTCCCCTGTCGATCTCACGCTCCATGCTCCCCTTGCTTGTGAACAAGACCCCAAGATACTTAAATTCCTCCATGTTGAGCAGGAAGCCATTCCCAACTCAAAGTTGGCATTCTTCTTTTTTCCAACTAAGAATCTCTGTTCCAATTTGGAGGGGCTGAGTTCCCCTCAAAACCTTAAAATTCCTGCAAACTCTCCTGTCTCCAATGCAGCCCTTTCATATTCTTTGTGCAACAGTCAGACCTGCTGACAACGAAACACAGGGAGGAGGACAGGAGGCAGAATTGACACTGACTGACATGTGTGTTTTCTTCACTCCGTCCAATACTCACTCCGTATATTAATGTCAGGAACATGATCAGTCTTAGTGACATTTTAGATTTGTTTCCAGTGAAACATTACTGAGCAAGCAAGTTCAACTTGCCTCTGTTGGTTGATATAAAAACATTCTATGAGAGTTAAGAGTGTGAGTCATGACATTATTGTATTAGTTGCTTGGTAAGTTGCTTGGTATTATTGCCCAAGTTCGGTTCTCCATCCTGTAAAAATACAAACCACTCTAGAAGCTCGACTGCTTGCTGCTGTTTTTAACCCTAGTTTTCTGTATTTATCTTTTTTATTTCTAGTTTATTGCAAGACTGACTGCTAATCAGTATTGTCACATAGTACATCATCTAATGTCTGAATACATTTACAGTACATCTGTTAATCACTTCTTTTTATTTCCAGTGAGTGAACATGTCATTTACATGACTTGAGCACCTTCTGTTATGGTAACTCAACCTCTGTGGATTAGGTCAAGGTCACAGGGATTTCTATGGATTTTAAAGAGATGTTCATGTTCCTTTTTAAGTTGCAACTGCCAGGTGTCCTAATATTTTTGTCTATACAGAGCATTTTCATGTGTTAACCAGGGAGATGCTCTTTAACAGCGTGTTCTCCTAATCAGGACAATTAAAAGTCTATTTGCAGCCTGGTGATGCTGTACCTCTCCCAAGTCATTAACTCTGTCCCGTGTGGTCTGTGTCAGGGTGAAGGATCGGGTGGTTCGGGTTCCCCCGGGCTACCAGGCCGAGCTGGTCATCCAGCTGCTGTGGGTTGATGGAGAACCGCCACAACAGATCACCAGCCTGGACATAAACTCTGCCTACGGCCTGTAAGTCACCTCCTGCACTCATCTACGTTCATATGTGCCACTACAGATATATTTGTCTGTCATCCATCTGTTTGACCCTGTATTTTAGGTCTGCATTGTGACAACAACCTACTAGGAACTGCACCATACAATATCTAACAAACCATAGTGTGTTTTTAATTGACAAACACTGTCAAGAGCTTGTTCATGTCATAGCTTTAATGTATCTGTTTCAGTACTGCACACAGTACACATTGCTATTATTGAGAGCCATAGTTGAAGGTTAATACTTTGTTAGTAAAGATTGTATTCCCCCTCTCCCCATGAATCACATAAGTTTCATGTTACCTTCTGTAAACTCGTACTGTTGATTTGTGGGCTCTTTTTTTTGTCAGTGTTGGATTCCTTGGTTAATTTTTTGTTAATTTCCTTGATTGTTTCGTTCATTATTTCATTTTTATTAATTGTCTTTGTTCATTTTTACTTAAATTGTTCAGTTTGGTTAGTTTTATTGCTCATTTTGTTCTTTTGCCTTAATTTTAGGCTTTATTTTGTTCCTTTTTGCTCATTTTGTCCATATATCTGTTCACTTCTGTTCAATTTATTGAATTATTTTGCTCATTCATGCTCATTTTGTTTCATATTTTGTTCATTGCCTTGATTATTCTCGTGGGGACTTTTTGCCTTTTCATAGTTTTACACAGTAACTTCTATTTAGAAAATATAGCAGCGAGAATAAATGAGCTTTTCACTCTGTTGGTTCTGCATTGTGGGAGAATATACTGTACAGGTATGTGTGCCCTGATGGCAACATCCTGAATTCACCCCATAGGGGATATCATGGGTCTGCCAACATGGCTTATGTTTTCTTTACAGACCTGTACTTATGGTACATAGGTCCTGGAGAAGGCTGTGTTGGCGATTTTGCTGCACATTTAACTGTACTCTGCAGCTTCTTCTGTTTCACTGACGAGCCACATCATCAGATAAACACAAAGTTAAGAACAGACTCAATATAAAAAGAATAAAACATCTTGAATCTTGAAATAAAAATGCATGTACTGATGTGCTTTCTTACACACCACATCAACCTGGGGCTCAGAAGTGTATTCTTGATAATTGTACCAAGGTATTTGTACTATGTCACCAGCTCAAAAGTAAACAGTAGTAAACAGGGGAGCTGGCAGTAGGGAGTACACGAGTTTAAATGTATTTAGGGTCAACTGTTCATAGCAATGGAGGCTGTTGAAAAGAGTTGAAAATGTGAGTAGAGGCATGATGGAGAGGATGGAGAAAAGTGTCAGGAGTGACGGGTGAAAAAAGAGTAGCAGCAAAGGGTCAAAGGGAAGGTTTACACAGCGGTAGTGAAACCAGCTATGTTTTATGGTTTAGAGAGAGCAGCACTAACGAAAAGACAGGAGACAGATTGGATGTGGCAGTGCTGAAGATGTTGAGATTCTTTTTGAGGGTGACATGATGGACAGGAATAGGAGGGACAGCTCAGGTTGGACATTTTGGAGACAAACTCAGATTGGGGCCAGATTGAAATGGTTTCGACGTGTGCTGTGAGGATGCCAAAGATGGAGCTGCAGGAGGCAAAGAGTGAAGACCAAAGAGGAGATTTATGGATGTTGTCAAAGGGGACATGCAACAAGTTGGTGCGAGAAAAAAGGAAGCAGATGATTTACTGGGACGACCCCTAAAAGGACCAGCCCAAAGAAGGAGTTAAACCATTAAACTTTGGGAATGTGCAGCCTGTATCTTACGTATTTTCCTCTGTTAGTAAGAAAGTAAGGTAAAGATGAAAAGATGAGAGCAGTTCTTCATTTCAGCATTTTATTTCACATGAGGCATCATGTAGGTGTTAAAGAGAAGTTGGATGACTTTGTGACTTTTTGGGTTTTACTGTTCAAAACTCTTTTTGGAGAAGCCAATAAAATCACAGCTTTTTTGAAAACGCTCTCTATGGGTCAAGCCAGGGGCATCATTGGCTTCTCTCCTCGAAAGCTATTCACGGCTTGAATCGAGCTGCAGGAATTGATTTATTTTATTCTTTTTCCTGTGCTCTCTCATGCCTCCTTAGAATACCACACATACAAACACACACGCAAACCTTCATGAAAGCAAAAAAGTCCTATTTCTTTTATTTATCATTATGTAGTTTTTGACTGACAGGATACTTGTCATTGGCTCAGGCTATTTTTAAAAATAATTCATCTGTCCAGAAGCGAGCACACGAGGTAGATGCACGAGATAAATGTGTCAACTCCTTCTGAACTGTCATAATGTCTTGTTTTTTTTTACTGTTTTTATGTAAACAAATGTAGATTCAACATATTTTGTTTATTTTGATTTAATTGATTAATTACTCCAGTTAATTAAAATAAAAATGAACAAAATCAGTTAGAAAATCAGTAAATGAATAGTAAATATACAAACATGAACAATAAAATCAAAAAGTAGGCAAAAATGTAATAAAAAATAAACAAATAGGCAGTGAAAAATCCAAAGGATTAATAAAATTTAACATGAAAATGAACAAAACAATACACATAATCTACAAAATGATCAGGAAAATAAAGATAATAGTCACCAGGGCAAAAAAAAAAATGAGCAAAATAGTCATGAAAATGAATTTTAAAAATCAACTAAATAATTAAGTGGTAAAGAAAATTATTACAAATTAACAAAATGATTCCAAACAAATTACAAATCAACAGAATGATAACAATGAACAAAAAAAATCCCTTGAATCAACAAAACAAATAAGAATCAAGAATGAATAAATGAATTAACTTAATTATTAGCAAAACAATAAATACGAACAAAAATATTAAATGGTAATTAAAACAAACAAACAAAATAATCATAAAAATGAAAAAAATCAATAAAATAGTCAAGAAAATAAATTAAACCTTTAAGAAAATTAAAACAAATGGACAAAAAATAAAAAACAGGGACAGAATAATAATAAAAACGATCAACAATCAATCAAGAAAATTAACAGGAAATCAACAAAATGAAAAAAGAATGAGGAAAAACAACAAAAATGTACAAAAATAATAACAGGCATGAATAAACCAAACAAGATAATCAATAATATAATCAAATAAGTGAGCAACAGAATGAACAAAAAAATGCACAAAAATGAACAAAAAAAATGTATGATCCAATAAAAAAGGCTGTTCTGTAAACTTGTGAAAGTCGGTTCTACATGTCCCTCCACTTCAAACGGATCAGTACCACTGTCTTTGTTGCTCTATAAGGTCTGGACATGATGACGATGACAAGGTTAACTGTCTGAGATAAGAGCCTGATGGATGCACAGTAACAGAGCAGTGATGCGTCTGGCAGCAAAAACTGCCTGACTGACACTTTCCTCATGTATCACAGTCCTCTGATTTCAAGAACGTGGGTTGGGTCCTCTCTGTAGTGTCAAAAAAATTTAAAACAACTGACATTTTGTTTTGTCTTGATTAGTCCTCCTTGATAAGCTAGACGCCTTTAATCACAGCACACAACACTAAGGCTAATGGGAAATGTGGTGTTAATATTCAAAAAGAGCAGCGCCGGCATTTTGAGATAAAGGCAGGCTTTTGTTGACGGTAATTACACCAAAATGTCACTGTTCATTTGACCGGGTTTGATAGTGCTACATGTAACGGGCCTCATTCGCTGCTACGTGCTTAGAAATGTTCCTGCTCGACACAAAGATGAAGCGCGCATGTAGAAGTGCCGGCAGATTCAGAGAGCATGTTAATGAATCAGTCGAAACTTTCAGATGTGGATTTTTTTGTTGGAGAGAAAATATGAGTGTGTGGAGTACACCTAGGTGAATTAGTCACTCTAAATTGCCCATAGGTATGAATGTGAGTGTGAATGTTTGTCTGAATCTATATTTCAGTCCTGCGATGAACTGGCGACTCAGGCAGGGTGTACTCCACCTTCACCCTAAATCAGGATTAAGGGGTAGAAAATGGATGGATAGATAGAAATGAGGATATTGAGAGTATGAAAAGCTGAAAAACTCCATCTTGACCTCTTTGATTTAGATGAAATAGAACTCTACAAAGTCAGGATATCGATCACACTGCTTATAGTTTGAATGATTTAAATGTACTACGACGTGAATGTTTTGTATTTATAACATTGTGTGTTTGTCCAGTTTGGCGTTTGGGAACTGCAATGGCCTGGCAGTGGTGGACTACTTGCAGCAAACTATCCTGTTATGTATGTCGACACTGGATCTGTACGGAGCTGCCGACCCCTACCAGCGCCTTACCCGCTCCCCCCGCAGGAACAGGCAGTCCACCTCAGGTAGCACACACACACATACATACACACACACACATCTTTGATCCTGCCACACACACATACACTCACACAGTGTCAATAACATATTCATTACATTCACATTGTCTTGCCACCTTATCTATTTTCTGTTCTCCTCTCCTGTCACCTTCAATCTCCGTTGAATTTTTTTTTTTCTTTCTTCTGTCTCCTTCCTCTGCCTCTGTGCCCCTGTCTGAGGTTAGACTGATCTGTCCCATGGTTTAACCATATTTCCTGTATATTGACTGATGCCACTCCCCTTAAATGCTTAAATTGATCAATGCAATCTAATCTGGATAAGGACTTTCCGTGCACATAACCTTTCGCTCTGGCAAGAATGAATGCATGGTTACTGTCACTGCTAATATTATCTTGATTTGACTAATCTAACAAATTTAACATTTGTAGTGACAGGTATAAGAAACACTAGAGTGAGAGACATACCCGTTGAGATCACTTGTGAATCTGAAAAGTGGAGCTATAATTGTCAGACTGCGTCATGTGGACATTGGTGTAGAACATGTCACATAAAGTGATATTTATTCCCGACTTAACTTTCAGCCAGCTGGTGAACACAGTTTATGGGTCTGTCAGAAATAGTAGTTGGTGGTCGCAGTAGTAGTAGTAGTACAAATCTTTTATTGGATTTAGTTTTTGACTTCTCTTTCATCATCAAAATATTTGATTCACACCGTGTTCAATAGACCAACATAGAATTTGAATGATATGTTTGCAGCAGTAAAATGGCTGCCCCATTTGCCAGAAAAGCAGCGAGGCTGTCCACTCTAGTGTGTTTTATGACTGAGTGGTAATACACAAGTTAGAGTTTAGTTTTATGCTAAATATGCAAAATCCTCACCACATGTATCTGACAGCTGCAGTCACCTCCTCCTGTGCGTATGAAAATAACATAAAATCATATATTACAAAATACAGTGCATGCTGCAGAATACACACACACACGACTGAAAATTATTGATAAAAAGAAGGAAACTTAGCATTATCACAAATAAAAATAACAAATAATTATCAAATTTTAAAGAAAACAAACAAAAATGATCAAGATTAATTTATTAATCAACTAATGACATACTGTATTTGTTGGTAATATCCTGCGGTATTCATATTTTTGCAAAAAATGTTTCTACAGTACTCTTAAATTTCAGATTGATGGGTGCAATGTCAATATATTAATAAAAAGTGTGAATGGCATAAAATTGATCTGTAATCTTGCAGTGAAGTAAATGCATTTGGATGATATTAGGGTCACTTTAGTTAAGGAACAGTTTTTTTTTTCTCCTGAGAGGAGGGAGGCAATAGTCGAGAAAAGACCAAAGCTGTGCAATTGACTCTGAAATATTACTCCCACTTGATTTTTTTTTTCCCCCTTAAACTGACTCTAATAAGCCACTATGGATTTGGTCTAAACAGAGATGAAAAAATGAATTATTCCTACATGACAATCCTTTAAATGGTAAAAAGGAGGCTTATATTCATCTGTGTGCGAATGAAAAACCCAGTCAGTCGAGCTCTTTTTCCTTTTTTCTCTCTCACATATTAACATACAAAGACAAACATGTCTCCATCTCAATCTGCCTGTCACAGGTCTGCACTATGATATGAAGTGCATGTTAACAGGCCGCGTGTCACTCCATGTTTGCATTATTATGCATGTTGCCATCTGATTTCTCTGTCAGTTCTGTTTGTATTCCTGCTTGTGCGTTCAGTTTGATCTGTAGTCTGAAGCCACATGGGTCAACTTCCTGACCCCTGCCTCCTTTTTTTTTGTCTTTCTGCTACTGATCTTGGCTGGTGATGGTCTCTGAAGTATAGTTCCTATCCAAGACATCAAGAAAATACATGCCTGTTTCCAAAAAAGATGGGGCACTGTGTAAGACGTGAACAGAAACAGAATGTGATGACTGACAAAACACTGAAACAGTTCAGTGGAAATGGCACAAAGACATGTCAGATCTTGATTATGACTAATTTTATTTGGTTGGGTTTTTCATAATTGCATGCTTTTTTTGAATTTTATGTTTAAGCATGCTGAGTCAGGGCCATGATAGCCACTCTGTTGCATCACATTTTTTAACAACATGTTAAAGCGACCAATTGCTGTAATTTCAGAAGTGGAATTTTTTTTTATTCTTTCATGATGTAGAATTTCAGCTGCCCAACAGTTGGAAGTCTCCTTTGTCCTCTTTCACTTTTTATATAATACCAAACATTTTCAGTAGTTATAAGGACTGCAGACAAGTCAGGTCAACCTCTTAAATACAGAGTCGTCTTTGAAACACTGTATGTGCAGAATGATTTAGCATTGCATAATAAATAAGAACATCCTTGTGAAGGACTTTCTATTTATATATGCCCTTTAATCTTCACAAGGGTTGGGGACAGTTGGGATTCACGGTCGACAGTTCATCACAGGGCTGACATATAGAGACAAACAACCATTCAAACTTATATTTATACAGTGGGGTGCAAATGTTTATGCACCCTGGTCAAAATTTCTATTAATGTGAATAATGAAGCCAGGGGAAGATGAAATGATCTCCAAAAGTCAAAGTTAAAGATGAGACATTCCCATTACATGTAAAAAAAAAATCAGGTTTTAATTTTATCTTTTACATTTCCAAAATAACAGAAAAGGGGAAAAGGCCACAACAAAAGTTTGGGCACCCTGCATATTTAAACCTCATAGACCCCCTTTTGGCACACTGAGACCTTCATTAACCTTACAGGGTCACGGCTTGTTCACAGTCATCATCAGGAAAGACAAAGCGTTAGAAATGCCCAGACTCCTCTGACCTTGTTCCAACAATCAGCAGCCATGGGTTCCTCTAAGCAGTTGCCTAGAACCCTGAAACTGAAAATTATTGATGCTCACAAAGCAGGAGAAGGCTATAAGAAGATAGCAAAGCATTTTCAGGTACCAATTTCCTCTGTTTGTAGTGTAATTAAGAAGTGGTAGTTAACAGGAATAGTAGAGGTCAAAGCAAGTTCTGCAAGACCATGAAAAATATCAGAGAGAACAGCTCGTACGATTGGTAGAACTGCAAGAGTCCTCCAGGAAGATCTGGTAGACACTGGAGTTGTGGTCCACTGTTCAACTGTTAAGCAACACCTGCATAAATATAGTCTTTATGGAAGCGCCATTAGAAGAAAACCTTTCCTGCGTCCTCACCACAAAACTCAGCACCTGAAGTTTGAAAATGAACATTTAGACAAGCCTAATGCATTTTCGAGACAAATCCTGTGGACCAATGAGGTTAAAATAGAACTTTTGAGCAAAGGTAGGTTTGGAGAAGAAAGGGCACAGAGTATTGCAAAGAGAACATCTGTCCAACTGTTAATCATGGGGGGATGGATCATGCTTTGGGGTTGTATTGCAGCCAGTGGCACCGGGAACATTTTACAGGTAGAGGGACGAATCAATTCAATTAAATTCCAACAAAGCAAGCGTAACACCATCTGTGAAAAAGCTGACATTAAAAAGAGGATGGCTTCTACAAATGGATAATGTTCTTAAACACCTCAAAATGTATGATGGACTACCTGAAGAGGTGCCATGGCCTTCACAGTCCCCTGACCTAAACATCACTGAAAATCTGTGGATATACCTCATGAGAGCAGTCTGTGCAAGACAGCCCAGACATCTCACAGAACTGGAAGGCTTTTGTAAAGAAGAATGGGCAAATTCCTCAAACTAGAATGAAAGACTCTTGGCTGGCTACACAAAGCATTTACAAGCTGTTATACTGGCCAAAGGCAGGTCTATGAGGTGTTAACTATGCAGGGTGCCCAAACTTTTGTTGTGGCCTTTTTTCTGTTATTTTTAAAATGTAAAAGATAAAATAAAACCTGATTTATTTATTTTTTACGTGTAATGGGAATGTAATGGAGAACACGTAAATCCACACATAGGGCTTTCACACTGCCAGGGCTCTGTGCCAGGTCCAGTTCCAGAACCTAATTTTGAACTGGCCGGTGCATTCACACCAGAAAAAAAATTGTTTTGGAACCTGGAACTTTGGTTCTCAGCTGGAACCAAAAAAACTTGGTACTCACCTGGGAACCTCACCTGACCTCCAAAATAAATTTAATATTTTCATTCATTAAACCATAGTCCACTGTAAATGAACTCAGCAACGAACCAGACAGCTGTTTTATAAGTGTTCCTGAGTCCATGTAGTGATGTCCACTGCTGAATAATGTCTCTTTTCAATGTAGTGCTACAGTATCTGAGGACCCCAAGATCATACTGATCTGGTACTTGTTTTGAGCCTTGTTCCTCGTCATCAGAGATTTCCTCTTTAAATCTTTTAATGACATTACAACCTGTAAGATATGGAATCTCCAAATTCTTTGTTTGGCTGGGATACCCTTTGTAGACCCAGCCAAGTTATTAACCTGGTCCTAGTTTATTTCAGTAACTGTGAGACATTCCACCAAGTTCGTTTTTTAAGCATTTTATAACTTTTCCAGTCTTTTCTTTGCAGCTTTTTTGAAATATGTTACCAGCATCAAATTCAAAATGAGGACACCATTTTCAAAAAAAAAACAATATGTTGTGTTTACACTATCGTCAATTAAATATAGGGTTTCGGTGTTTTGCAAATCATCACATTAAAGGATTGTAAAAATGCAACATAAAAGACTTTTTCCATCTGAACCAAAACTAACCATTAAATGTGAGGGCACAGTGTTTTAATATATTAAATGTTTAATGCAAAGGACTTCTTTTTCTTACATAATCCCCACGTGTCACTCCTTTACAGACTTTAGGATTTTTTGAAGGCGGATGGAGAGATGACTGTGGGCTTTAAAGAGCCAACTCTTTTAATTTACTGTTGCATAAGTGCTTTTATTGACCAGCACAGCACTTACTGCTCTCAGCTTCCTCCTTTGTAAAAGTCTTTCTATGTTGGATCTTTAAAATCAATTTGGAGATGGAAGGAAAAATTAAAAAATGGCTGTCGTGCCCTTTTTCTGCACCCCGAGAGGCGCTCTTACGACGTCAAGCCCTTTTTGTGTGGGATTATTGTAGAGCGGAAGGAAAACTTTATTAAACACTCTAAAAAGGTCAACCGGTGCCACTTAATATGTGTCTTTTGAAGATATTTCTATGTTCCTCCAAGACACTTTTAGCTGTGATCACCACACATTTGTGTATGTGTACAGTATGCAATGTCCATTTAAATGCATTCATGTCAGACAATTGGTACAATATGAAAGTGAAAATTGGTATGAAATTGTATATTATTGGTCTGTTATACAAGTAGGCACGTTTCTCTGTTTGATTTTTCTTCATTATCTTGATTGTTTTGTTTATTTTGTTCATTTTTGTCCTATTTGTCATTTGGTTTGTTCACTTTTTGTTCTTTTCTCATTATTTTTTTATTTTTCTAATAATTTGTGTTCATTTTTTATTCATTGTCCTCTTTTCAGTTTTGTTAACATTGGTTTTTCATGACTGTTTTGCAAAGTTCTTTTTTGTTTTTGTTCACTTTTTTATTATTTTGTTCATTTTTTCCTTTGTGTGGTTAAATTTGTTCATTTTTTTAATTATTTGATTAATTTTTTGTAATTTGTTTCATTTTCCTAATCAAGCTAATATTTTATTTATTTGTGCCAATTGTTTTGTTTACATTTGTTCATTATTTATTTTGTTCATTATTCGTGTTCTTTTTCAGTGTTTTGTTAATGTGTTTATTTTCCTAATAATGTGTGTCTATTTTTATTTATTTTTCTACTCTTAATTTTTTACATTTTTTTTCATGAATATTCTTCTAGGTTCTGTTCCTTTTTTTGTTTATTTTGTCACCTTTGTAGCTTATTTTGTTCCACTTTTGTTCTGTATGTTCTGTTTTATGTTGACCATTTGTTATTTTGCAAATTATTTTGTTGAATTTTTTTGTTGATTATGTGGATAATTTTTGCTCATTTTTATTCATCTTCTATATTTTGTTAATTTTTGATCATTTTGTGGATTATTTTGTTCCTTTAGACACACACAACAATTTTCAAACACAGAGAAAATAAGGTGTATGACGCTGTAGTTTTCCACTAGGACCCACAGATACCGGACTAAAATTGTCTCCCCCCAATGTTCAAACCAAACTTCCCCCTTGAGGTGGTTACAATAGTGGGTAGTGTATATGTTGCCTGTCCCTCCCTGACACTAACTCGGTTGCTGCTTGCTGTCACTTTCTTTTCTACTCTAAGCCTGTGTGTTCTCTCTCTCCCTCCTCCCCTCTTGTTCCCTCCCTGACCTTTCCCCATCTGTCGCTCCTTCATCCATCTTCCCTCACTTCTTTTTTTCCTCCTTTTATCTTACTCCCTTATTTTTCCTTTCTTCAACCGGACTTATTTCCCATCACACTTAACATCTTCCCTCTTCCTTATTTCCTCCCTTTCGTTCCTCTACATTCGAACACTTCCTCCCTTGCCCCCACCTGTCCCTTCCTCCCTCACTCCGTCCTCCTGGTGACTCTGTGGCTGCTGGTGTGGGCATGTGGGCCTGCCTGACAGAGTTTTGCATGCGCGGCCTGTCTAACTTTTATTCAGATTCAAAGAAAAGGATCCGTACATCCTACCAGAGTAAGTCGGGCCTTCCTAAAGGCTGGGGGACTCTCACTGTTTTTGAAATGGCCTCCTACATGCTACATACTGGTCCTACATGCTGTGTTCAACAGCAGCAAACAGTTCAATGAAAGTCCCCGCACAGTCACATGACCATGAAGGTTCACCATATAAACGCTTATCTGTCAGTTGTTGCCAGATGTCTAAAAAATGACAACTTCCAAGCAAATGTGCACTCTATGTCATAACTGTTCGTAGCATTTTGCACATACAAACAACATAGAAACATGCAGTGGATAAAGAAATGAACTGCACTGTGTGTATGACGGATGCAATGTGACACAATTACAACAAGAATTAGAGGCGTGCAATCTGTTGTTCCTAGTTGTAGTCATATTGAATTGAAAAGTCAGGGGTGGTGGGGTTATTCAAAATTTGGAATTCTGAATTGAGTGGGTGCTCAAGTTGAAATTTCTGACTGGGAACTCAGAAAGTCCAAGTTCTCAGTACAACTATAATGCACCACAAGTCAGATGTGGATGTGTCTAAAACTGTAGTAGCCTAATATCAATGTCCAATAATGGCACTAAGATTCAATCCCCATAGAGTCCCATGCTAAAATAGTCAAATCTAGAGAGAAATAAACATGTTTGCTACATGGTACTGGAACTCTATTCTGTATTTCCACCTCTGTGACTATTGCACAGGGATGAATTTTTATGTAACTTACTTGTTTGTATGATCCAGATCCCTATAGTGCCTTACAAAGACATCAACATCTTGTCAGAACTGGGTTAAGACTGGAATTGGATCTTGTGGTGTGTCATTTATTTTCTGACTCAATCGTTTTCAAATTTTAGAGAATATGAGGTGTCAAATTTTCAGTAATTACTAAATCCAGGCATAAGTCAAAGTAAGATTAATGCACTTTGCCTTTATGCCCCCAGTATCTTGACTGAAATGAAAGAAATAATCGAGAAAATGAACAAAAATGAACATACTGTAATGAGAATAATGAACAAAAATAGGTTTTACTTTTACTCACATTTGTGATGGAAAAATATGTACTACTCAGCCACATTTTGCCATAGCTCAAAGCGTAGGAGTAAAAACAAATAAAAAAAAGATTACAAAATTTACAAAAGTAGCAGAAAAATTGTTTTTTCACCTAATCTATTCTACTTTTGGTCAGAATCAACATGCCAGTGTTATGTAGTAGGTCATTTTGAACACAGGCTTTGTGTGTGTGTGTATGTGTGGGAGGGTGGGATTATTCGCCAAAAGGGACTGAGAAGTGTTTTTTTTTTTTTTTTTTTTGGTGGAACATGAAAGGACTGCCAGGTTGGTGAAGATGTACCTATATGCAGACTGAACACAAAAGGACAAACCATGCACATGATTGGAATGATAATCATATTCCTCTTCTATTCCGGTCATGTCCTACCCTATGTCCTTTGCAGAGAGCCACTCCTTTGAGCCTGTTAAGTAAGGGCAGTTATAAATATTATATGATCCATTTGATGTATATTTTAACTGGAGTATAGTTAGTGGGATGGATAAAGCCCTGTTCATCCACTAGGCTGAGCAAAACTTTACATACAAGCTTTTAGTTCATGATTACAGTGGAATTATTGACTTTATAATATAATAAAGCTTTGATCAGACTTCCTTTCCACATTTTCAGTCATTTGAACACTCTGTGTAAATGATTGAAGGAAAATTTGTGTTAAGAAGTTTTTCTGGAAACACGAGCTCAGGAGAATTTAATTAATCTGAATTTTTTCAACTGTGACAGCTCAGCGAAGCTACTAATGAAGCCATTACAAAGACTCCCTCAATACCCCAAATGTATTTTTATACTGAAAGGGACAAAAAGTGGAGATTGGATTGTGTTATCGGGGGGAGGGGGGTTTCTTTCTGGCCTGTGCTTGGTGCATGATGTGATCGAAGATTTGATTGATCATGGTCATACCTGTATTTGGTGTGTTTCGTTCCATTGTAAAGTGTGTTTGTTTTGTTTTTCATGAGATTTGCACTACATGTTTCACCGGCCTAATTATGAACATGTTGACCTTTCAGTGGAATCCAATTAGAAATCCCAAATAGATCCTGACATGTAATGAACAGATGGTAGTGCAGGTCACATCAGGTTTCAGTCACTCTGCCCCTGAGAGACATAGAGGGAAAAAGACAAGAAACAGAGACAAATGGAAAATACAAGTGTGATTTTGAATGCCATCATATGATATTCAAGAAAATGGTGATTACAGAATACATGGGTTGTATCAAAATTAATGGTAAAGGGGGCATACGAAATATCATTAAATGAAACGGTGATATCAGTGAAACACATCCTGAACTAGAAGACACTCAGATAGTGTATATCTCCACCAAGGCTGTTTATTCACCCAGCACCTGCTATGGAATATACAGGAATTTTTACATTTCACCAACGAGGTTATGATTTCATGGCAGTTTGTTATATTGTGTGTTGATTACACTAAAAACATTGAATGGATTTGGATGAAATTTTTACCAGATGTGGCCTTTGGGCTACGGATTAACCTATTATTTGTTAGCATATCATTGGGAATATGTTTCAGCTGGGAACAAGTGATATAAGGATAGTGGTGAACCATCATCTTCAAAGAAAATTGTGGATGGAAAAAATCTTGAATGATCATGACCGATAATCACTGAAATGTGTGGTGAAATCAAATTGTTTAAAAAAACAACAGTAAAACTCAGGACTACTGTAACTCTGGACGTAAATAAATATTGAGACATTGCAGAAGCTTATTGAATCAATGACACAGCAAATGTGTGTCATAATCAAAGCTAAAGGCAGCGCAACAAAATATTATGCTCCCTAGCAAACTGAAGCCTTTTTTTCTGATTAGCCTCACTGATAAGTGGTTTTCTTAAGG
>JAQQAE010005217.1:0-17870 GCA_029823295.1 Pseudamia nigra | reverse complement strand
AATGTTTATCAGTACATTACAGAAAATAATGAACTTTATCACAATATGCTAATTTTTTGAGAAGGACCTGTATGTGTAAGTGGCAGAGCCTCTTATTGGCCTCCTTAGCCACTAATAATTGGTATTGGTCCTGAAAAACCCATATCGGTCAATCACTACTTTTAAGGCCAGAAAGCTCTGACACTGGCCTGGTCATTGAGTTACTGGTTATGATTGCTTACTGTGCTCTGCAGGGTGGTGCACTGTGCACTTATCACTAACTAATGTAACAAACTACAAATGTACAGTGGATCTCAAAATTCTACACACCGATGTTCAAATGCCAGGTTTTTATGATGTAAAAAAATTTACACAAAGAAAAATAATTTCACAACTTTTTCCACCTTTAATGTGACCTATAACCTGTACAGCGCAATTGAAAAACAAACTGAAACTTTTAAGGGGAAAAATAAAAAATAAAAAGCTTAAAATAACCTGGTTGCATAAATATGCACACCCTTAAACCAATACTTTGTTGCAGCACCTTTGGCTTTTATTACAGCACTCAGTTTTTTTGGGTAGGAGTCTATCAGCGTGGCACATCTTGATGTGGCATTATTTGCCCACTCTTCATTGCAAAACTGTTACAAATCTGACAGATTGCGAGGGCATCTCCTGTGCACAGCCCTCTTCAGATCACCCCACAGATGTTTGATCATATTCAGGTCTGGAGTCTGGCTGGACCATTCCAAAACCTCAATCTGATTCTGGTGAAGCCATTCTTTTGTTGATTTGGATGTGTGCTTTGGGTCATTGACGTGCTGAAAGATGAAGTTCGTCTTCATCTTTAGCTTTGTAACAGAAGCCCTAAGGTTTTGTGCCAACACTGAATTGGTATTTGGAACTGTTCATAATTCCGTCCACCCTGACTAAGGCCCCAGTTCCAGCTAAAGAAACATATCCCCAAAGCATGATGCTGCCACCACCATGCTTCTCTGTCGGTATGGTGTTCTTTTGGTGAGGAGCAGTGTTTTTGTGCCAAATATGCCTTTAGGAATTATGGCCAAAAAGTTCAACCTTGGTTTCATTGGCCCATAACACATTTTTCCACATGCGTTTGGGAGATTTCAAATGTCTTTTTGCAAAATGAAGCCGGGCTTGGATGTTTTTCTTCGTAAGATAAGTCTTCCGTCTTGCCACCCTACCCCATAGCCCAGACATATGAGGAAGACGGGAGATTGTTATCACATGTACTACACAGGCAGTACTTGACAGAAATTTCTGCAGCTCCTTCAGTGTTGCTGTCAGCCTATTGGCAGCCTCCCTGACCAGTTTTCTTCTCATCAATTTTGGACAGACGTCCTGTTCTTGGTAAAAATCACTGTTGTGCCATGTTTTCTCCACTTGATGATGATGGTCTTCACTGTGTTCCATTGTATATTTAATTCCTTGGAAATTCTTTTGTACCCTTCACCTGACTGATATCTTTGAACAATGAGATCCCTTTGATGCTTTGGAAGCTCTCTGCAGACCATGGCTTGTGCTGGAAGATGTGGCTACAAACATGTCAGGAAAAGCCTAATACAACATCTGAACTTTATTTGGGGTTAATCAAAGGCACTTTAAATGGTGACAGTTGTGTGCCAATTCCAATTTAATGTGAGTTTGAATGTAACTGGTTAATTCCGAACACAGCCACATCCCCAGTTATAAGAGGGTGTGCACACTTTGTGCAACCTCATCATCTCATTTATTTTTACTCCACCTCCTTAAAAGATTTTAGTTTCTTTTTCAATTGCTTTTTAGAGGTTATAGGTCACATTAAAAGGTGGAAAAAGTTGTGAATTTATTTATCTTGGTGTCACCGTTTCACAAAAACCTGGCATTTGAACAGCAGTGTGTAGACTTTTGAGATCCACTGTACATTACATTTCAAAACATGGATTTTGACTGATGAAACCATGATACGTAATGATGTCTCTGACAGTGCCATGTGAGAGCTGAGCAACCCCAGAGAAAACTACAGCTATAATTTAAGTCTCTTTATATATTTACATTTAAAACGCCCCATTTCTGTTTGCAATAAAAATATGTAAACAGGCCTAAAGTTTGAATGTATTACAGGATGAAGTGGAGAAGAGTACTTGTCAACTCTCTTCACTCCTACAGACCTGCAGAGCGTAGTACTCTACCAACTGGGTGCAGCAGAATGATGACTAATATCCAGTTTAGTACAATAGAGGAGATCTCTGATTCTTAGAATCTGATGGAAATGGAGTCCTATTGTGATGAAAATATCAGATTTAAAGCTGCAGGGATGAACACATTTAATGAACAGCAGTTGAAGTGGCTGTGTGCAAGGGCTTACTGTCACTGATAAACGCAGTAATTACCAACTCTGCAGTTTCCCTTCAGGTCTTTTTTACTTATTCGATTTTATAGTACACACCTTTACTGTTTCATCCACTGTTTTGGCAACTGGTTTCAGTGAGAATACTTATCCTACCGTACGCTATCTGGCAAACTGCAAACAGACGAACAATTCAGGGACTCATAAGTGGATGTTTACAGCTTGTCTAAATTAAGCTACAGTATATTATAACCTTTTGATAGTGTTTTCATTTATATATCATTCTACTTAACACCGTCATGTGATCTAGATTGTCTCGCAAGCTGACAGAGAAAATGGTATAACAATACTGTGGCATGTTAATTTTCCTTAATCAAATGGAACAACATTCCAGCTCAGATTCCATAAACAAGGCTCTCTTTCTCTCTTCTCCCAAACCTAGAAAAAATTTAGATGTTATGCTAATTTTCAACATAGATCTGCAAGCTTGTATCCAAAGAGACATCAAATTTCATTGTTGTCTCTTCAGTGTGAAAAATTATGGAAATCCAGTGTTTAGGTCAACTAAACCAAGCTGCACTGAATCACTGAGCAGGTGCCACACTGTTTATTGCAAGCTTGGATCAGATGTGGTAATAGTAAGTATTACGATATTAGACTTGATTGTTGCTTCGGCAGTCCTCTTGTGCAGAACGTGGTGTTCTGGCTCTTTTTGAAACACTCTGAACAGCCTATGGAAACTTTAAAACTATCCTTTCTCAGGCCAACTGCCAAGCCTTCGACTACAGGTGCATTCATTTTCTGTCTCCATTACTGGCAACCATAACTGTTTTTCCATTGTTTGAGAATACTACACAAGGCAGCCTGAGGCGCATTTTTGGCAGTTTGTCATAAGATTCAAGGAGACAACGTTTTTCAATTAGAGAGAATTATTTTATTTTTCTGCCATGATTTCAATGTGCAGTCCCCAGTATGAAAAGACCCTAAATCAACTAATTACAGTAGCGAGTTATTTAAACAGCATCTGTATAAGACTGATTATGTTCCAGGTTTTTTTTTTTAAATCTTTCTAAGACATAGAACAATATTACACCTTTATAGAAATCTATTCTGAGCCACCAGTTCTAAGTCACTCATACCTTCCACAGGTACTGGGGGAGTAGCAGCTATAATGACCCTCTCTCGCACACAGATATTCAAAGGCTTCACCCTAACACCTGGCCTGAAGGAGTAAAGCAGGGATGAAGGGATGAAAGGTGAACAGCAAGCTGCTTGAGATCGAGAGATACAGACAAAGAGAGAGAGAGCGAGCAGGTTATAGCTGCTGGTATCAGAGTAAAAGTAGCAGATCTCACAGCAGATCCGATAGATGTTTACTCCTTCAGGCAGAACACAAACTCTGGCTTTCTGTTGCACTCTCTTCATTTTCAGCCTTCACAAGATGTTTGTTTTTTCTTCTCAATCTGTAGCCCTCTCTTGGTCTTTCTTTTGTGTTTCTCTCACTGCTCATATATGCTTGTGTCTTATATAAACCTGTTGCCATCATCCAACGATATATCCATCCCATTGCCTCCCACATAGTTCCACCATGTTTTATAGATGCAGTGAGTAAAACCATATTGGAGAGTTCCAATTAAACAAGCAGAAAAGGAAACCGGAGTGACTGTTAAACACATTTCTGTTTGATCCATGAATTCATAACAAGATGCAGAATCATCTGTGTCTCTCTGGCACACAACGCTAAAATGTTCAGGGGAATGTAGTCATCAGCTCATTTCACTGATTAATTTGGGTCCAATAAAGAACTAGAACAGCCAACTGGCACTAGCGGTAAAAGCGGTGACAAACATACCTATAACAAACAGTGCGCTGTTTAAGGGTAGGTTCACAAACTTTCATGGCAGTATGAAAGAACCAGGTTCCTGTATGAACACTGACACTTTTGCTTGCTGTTCAATTTAAGTGTAAGTGATGCACTAAATCTATAGGTTTTGAGTTTCAATTACTGGTAGTTTCACAGATGACTTTATGATCTATTTTATGGTCCAACTAATTCAGCAGAGGCCTGAGTGATAAAATGGTAATAGACTCTTCATCAGTAGCAGTAAGAAAATTGGTTGATAAAATGTTCAGTAGTTTCGCTTTGACTGAAAACCACCTCAAAATTACATAAATATTCCCCAAAGTTCACACTGTATGAAAAAACTCCAAATGTTCGCCCTCCCTGACTCAAAAACAAATCATTATATCCCTTGATAATACACCGTGTGAATTGTTTAACAGGTGTGTTGTTGCAGGTGAATAAGAAGGTGTTTATAAGTAACGTAGCAGTGGCATATGTAATTGTCACAATTCAGAAAAAAAGAGAGAGTGGCATATCCCCGTCAGGTGCTTTCACACCAAAAACCATTCTAGTAAAATGATTCATAGCACACAGCTCTGCAGAGGACTGCGTCAGAGTGAAATGGTAAGGTGTGTAAATTAAAATAGACCAATCTCCTGGTTTTGTTAGAAGTTGTCTGTATCATATGAAACTAAGCAGTGACAATTGAGCATCACATTGCAATATCCACACTTTTAATTGTTGCATGAAGTTTTTTTACAAAACATTTCTTTCATATTATTGACGTTTGTGTTAAAATTACATTAACTTTTTTCTTTTCCCCAAAGAACAATGGTCACGCATACATAAAGAATACTGAAGAGACAGATGAAAACTTGCACTGTTACAAGAACAACAGGGAAAAGGAGAGTTGGTTTTTATATGCTGTACAGTCTCCCAAGTTACTGCTCTTTCTTGAAACATATGCGAACCATAGATGTTTAACACTGAATGTAGCTGTCAACTTTCCTTTAAATTGAGTTTGTGATTTGGTGTTTTACTGCACAACTGGAGCCTTCGTTTGTAACATGCAGTGCTGTGAAAACGTGTTGGACCCCTTCCTGATTTCTTGCTTTTTTATATATTTGTCACACTTAAATCTTTCAGATCATCAAACAAATTTAAACATTATAGAAAGATAACACAAGTGAACACAAAATGCAGCTTTTAAATTCAAGTTTTTATTTTTCAGGAGGGAGAGAGAGATCCAAAGCTACATGGCCCTGTGTGACAAAGTGTTTGCCCCATAAACCTAATAACTGGTTTAAGGGGACCCTTTGCAGCAACAAAGGTCAATCACTTTTTCACACAGGCCCATATAGGTTTGGATTTTTTTGCCCTTAATAATAAAAGCCTTCATTTAAAAACTGCATTTTGTGTTTACATGTGTTATCTTGGTCTAATATTTAAATTTGTTTTATGATCTGAAACATTTTAAGTGTGATAAATATACAAAAAAATGAAGAAATCAGGAAGAGGGCAAACACCTTTGCGCAGCACTGTAACGGTTGATTTATCCACTACATGTTAACAATTTGTAGCTTTGTTGTGTTACATTGCACTAAGAATAAGGCACTTCAACATACAACATATGTGTGTATTCTTTTCCTTCAGCTCCAATCAGACCAGGATCGTGGTGATGGCCTAGTCAAGTACGTCCTCTCTGGTGAAGGTGCCGGCACCATCTTTGTCCTCGATGAGAATAATGGTGACTTGCATGCCACTCGACGCCTGGATCGTGAAGAGAAAGCTTTTTACGTCCTGAAGGCCACGGTTGTCAACAAAAAGACAGGTTATCCACTGGAGCCCGAGACAGAGTTCATAATCAAACTTCATGACATCAACGACAATGAGCCTCAGTTTAGCAAAGAGGTTTACACCGGCAGTGTCCCCGAGAGATCTGACATCGGTAAGATATATTTACAACTCATCTTTGCTTATAATTGTGTTTACGTGCAAGGTTTGGCTATAATTTATGTTTAATTTTCTGTACAATCAATGCAATATCCACTTAGCCACCTGATTAAGTTGAACAAAGAACAGAAGA
Organism: Pseudamia nigra; assembly: GCA_029823295.1. Lineage (NCBI taxonomy): Eukaryota > Metazoa > Chordata > Actinopteri > Kurtiformes > Apogonidae > Pseudamia > Pseudamia nigra. The sequence goes on along the minus strand of JAQQAE010005217.1, from coordinate 11,612 downwards.
CAAATATCTCTACTTAAGCCAATCACAAGGTAGCAACTCAGTGTATTTAGTTATGTGCACATGGTCAAAACGACCTTCTAAAGTTTAAGCTGAGCATCAAAAGAGAAAGAAAGGTGATTTTAGTAGCTTTGCATGTGTCATGGTTGCTGGTGCCAAATCCCTGTTTCATAACAGTGCAGAACTGCTGGGATTTTGGCACAAGGGTTTAGAGAGACTGGCTCACAAAAGAGAAAATATCCAGTGAGCGACAGTTCTCTAGATGAAAATGCCAGGTCATTCCAGAGGTCAGAGGAGAATGGCCAGAGTGGTTGCAGCTAATAGAAAGGCAACAGTAACTCAAATAACCTTCCACTGCAACTCAGTAAATCACAAGAGCATCTCTGAAGCTTGGAGCAGACGGACTACAGCAGCAGGAAACCAGAGTCGGTGACATTCACGTTAACTAAGAAGACAAAACTGAGGCTATAGTTCACAAGCTATCTGATCTGATACGTCAATTCCTGCTGCTACATTCGGATGGTATAATCAGAATTTGGCCTTGTTTCAACAGTTAAAAACGTTTGATGATGACACATTTTGCGCCCTTTGGCGTCACCTGTGCATCTTTTGAAAACCACAGCTAACCTGAGTATTGTTGTTGGTCATGTCCATACCTTTGTGGCCATACTGTACCCATCCTATGATGGCTAGGGAGTCCAACCCAGTACTAGACAGTGAGTGTATAGGGAGAAGTCGGCTTTTGTCAATGACTGTGTCTGTTTCTCTTTCAGGTACATCAGTCATCCAGGTGACAGCTACAGATGCTGATGACAGCATGTATGGAAACAGTGCTAAACTGGTCTACAGCATCAGCCAGGGACATCCATATTTCTCTGTGGACCCTAACACAGGTATGTATATAACAGAAGTACAGTACACCATTTGTACCAATTGTCAGGTTGTTGTATTTGGACTTTGGACATTTCTTGAAAGTGTAGCTAGTAATGCTGAAAAAGTACAACTTTCAGTTACGTATTAAAAATCAGTAAAAAATAAAATAAACAGAAATAAATTCCACATTTGAATATCTACAGACAAAGCTTTATGTTATGTATTTTGATAACTTACAGACTTACATCAAGTGTTTCCAACAATATTCAAATTAGGAGAAATCTGCAGTATTATTCAGTATGAAATTGCTGATTTCATTTGGTTGCCTGCCAATAACATCATATCTGTAACTGACATCAACAAGTGAACATGCCGTTATAACACAACATATTACCATGTCTGTAAACTGGATATCTATATCTAGTATTATTTCTTCTGTTAGGTAATTTCCTATTTGTTTGACTGAGAAAGGTCTTGTGGCAGAAATTATGTTTTGAGGTCACCATTTAAGTTTTAGAGTTCAAATGTTAATCCATAATTTTTCCCTTCACAATAAGTGCATGCATCTCACTTCTTAGACCTCCCGAAAACATGATATGTATGAATCTTTTTTTATTTCATGTTGGTTTTATTAGTGAAAATGTAGATTTTTTTACACTGCAACGATTGTTGCTGGTGGGAAGGCACGTAGTCTAAATTTACACAAAACCTTTGGGTTGACCCAATTATATATATTACACATGACATGACCTTGTTTTTTGTTTCATCAATGTGGCTAAGTGAGGTGAAGGTTATCATGCACAAATGTGCATCCTGGAGGAACTTCTGCTTATCCAGCCATACCAATGATACACGGGGTACTGCCCTAAGCCAGGCGCAAGTAGATGTGTGTGGACGCTTTGTGAAACATGCAACCTCTGGGTGACGCAAGGCTCCACAACTTGTACCCAAACTGGATTGGTTTGCTCCTGATAAACTGCTTCCAGTCATCAATTCATCAATTGATCACTGTTTTGTGTACGGCATGATGTTGTAAGAGTCATTCAGTGCACTGAAGATGGGACGCACATGTCTGCGATGTAGCACACATCACTGTGGGGTTCTTCTAAGTCTAGAAGATCCAAAACCTCTGGTAGTTTTTAAGCTGTGTAGAAAAAAAAGCATAAGATGAACAGAATAAATAGACAAAACCTTTGACGCCTTGTATGACACTACGAGTATATGTTATGCTGTGTTTGCCAGCAACAATTGTTGCTGTGCTTACATTTATCCTTATGATCAAAAGATGCACGCAGGCATATAATTCTTATTATATATCAGTAGTAGAACCTTTAACGAATGTACATGTACAAAATATTTGTTATATCTGTTAAATAATTAATTATTTTATTTTTAATCTTGCATTAGCTGCCGAAAACCAAAACAACATTTTAGAGCTTCCAGAACTTAAAAAAGTGACCAGCAACAATTGTTGCCAGCTGGATTAAAAGGGTTAAAGTATTTTAAACATGAAAAGTAGTGCAAACAAATTCAAAGTTTGATACATAGCTCTGAATCTGTATCAGTTCAACTAACTACGTCTGTCACACAGTGAAGGACAAAGCCCATTAAGAAGGATTCACACATGCGTATAGAATTTTGTGTAGATCCTGTTACCAGTTTTGCAGGGAAAATGCAAACAAGACGAGGTCAGAATTATTAGCCCCCCTTTGAAAATGCTGATTTTTAGATTTCTCAATTGCTGTGTAAAAAAGTGCCAGATTTTAACAGAACATGTGCCTAGTGTGCTAGTTTCATTTAGAAACAGCAGGCGATTTTATTTACAAAAACCAGAATTATTCTAGGAAAACAAAAATGACCAGGGTCAGTATTAACACCCAGAAGAACTGACCTTTTTGCCCAGGCATCACACAACTCTTTGAGTAATGGTCTAAATGTGTGAACTGAACATTTGTCCAATAAGAATCTGAGGCATCACTTGTAAAATCATCACATCAAAAACAAAACAAATGATTTTATATGTGGAAAGGACTTTTGATGGACACAACACAGAGGGATTTATAGAGTTTTTCGAAGTATCCAGAACTCAGGTGAGAAGCATAGGAAATATTTGGAAAAGAATCAAATTTTCATACAGGGTCTGACCTCAACTATATATTTAAATTACAGCGAACTTGATGTAAGGCAACTGTATTTCCTATTGTAAGTTGTAGTTTGGCATTACTGAGACACACTAAAGATCTACTGCTGCTTTGCCAAAAATATGCTGACTCTGTATAGCAAGCATGTGCATTACTGTGTCATTTAGTTAGCAGCTTATTTATTTAGGTGCTTATTACTTTGACTTAGATGTTCAGTTAAACATTGCAGTTTTTGCCAGAGCCAAAACTTCCTGTAATTGTCACAAGAAAAAATCTTTGCAGTTTTTTTGCTGGAACAAATTTAAATTAACTTAAATGAAATGTAAAAAAAAGAAAAAAGGCAGAAGATCAGTATTAAATTGCATATAATTTAGAAAAAGAGCTCCTGTGTACGCCAAGTAAGGAGAGGCCTGTACTGGTGAGGCATTTAAAATGACACGGAGTAAATCCATGTGAACACCTGTATGCGCCTTTAATAATTTTAGCAAAGACAGTGTGCTTTAGTGCAGCTTTCTTGGCATGACATAGCAAAACGCAGGCTTTAAACAGCAAGTTAGTCATTTATTCCTGTAAGAAGCCCATATTCAAATACAGCGGGACTTTTAACATTTCACTTTTCTTCTGCCAATGCCACGGCTGGAGCTCACTCCTTCATATTCATTTTTTGTGTTCAAATTCATCAGTACTCTGTGCAGGAAATATCCCAGCAGAGACTGTACTGACTCCAGAATTTAATTTGCGTAAACAGAGTGAAAACACAGTGTCTCCACCAGTGGGAATAGGATGGGCTTCTTTGTTGCAGATCCAGATCACATTTCATGCCAATACAGTACATCTGCTTTCTTTTGCATAAAAAGTCTGAAAGAAGTAGTTATGACAAGTAAATAAACACTTAGTGGCCCTTTACCTCACATATGTATGTTTCATCTTGATTGAAAAATAGTAAGAGAAATGGGCTTTTAGAACAAAATGCAACACAATGCAGCTCAGCCATCCCCTGAACTAGAGTTCTTTCTATGCAAATACAATGTCATCTATCCATTTAGATAATCAGTGCAGTAATCTCTCTCTCTGGTCATCTGTTTGTTTCCAACACATACAGGAGTCAGGGCCACAGCCAGATTACTGCTGCCTGTGGATTAAGCACCAATGATAGCAAGCAGAGAACAGGGTCTGACAGAAAGTCAAATGTGAAAAAAATGAACCTTAATACAAACACATGGCTAGTTGTATAATAATAATAATAATAATAATAATAAAGTAATCACATTTATATCAATAAATATCTTTATCTAAAGTTCAGTCAATATCAATATGCTTGTACAGTACTGAGCTGAAGTCATAATTCACTCTTTGTCTTCATTAGACTAAATAAAACTCACTTTAGACATATGACGACTGCTCCGTCTTCTCTTATCATATGTAAAGTTGCACTGAGGAAACCTCTGGTTATTACATCATACACGATAATGGGACTATTGCAGAGCTAGCCAGTGGTTAAATCTGTACGTGTAAATTTGCTACTGAATTGTTCCGTTGCAGCGCTGCAAATACAGTTGTACCCCGGATAGCGAACGCTTCTGACAACGGAAAATTCGGATACCAAAAAAAAATCTGCAAAAAATTTGAACCGCATAACAGAAAAAATTCGCTCAACAAAAGAAGATGCGTCTGTGCCCGGGTCACGTATGCGTCACTTCCGGGTCTTGACAAGAATGACCCGGAAGTGAGAGCGCTAGCCGGCACTAGCACTATCCACCAGCGCTAGCAGCTAGCCGGCTGTGAAACAAGACTGCCTCAACATCGGCATCTATGAATCAGCTCAACTCCTCAATGCAGAACCCGAGCGTGGTCCTGTGGGTTCTGGCCTCTGCCATCGTAAGCTGACTCCGCTCCGGAGCCGGCTATGTTTTTAGCCGTAGCCCGGGCAGCGCCGTGTCTGCACTGCGACGCGGCTATGCCTGTATTAGCTAATGGCTGCTAACACAGGCGGCTAATGTTGTCCATTAGCCGCCTGTGTTAACATGGCGGCTAATGGACAGTCCGTTAACAACGGATTAATTGGTTTTACATGTATTCCTATGGAAAAAGTCGCTTCGGATAATGAATTGTTCAGACACAGAGCGTGACGCCGGAACGGATTGAATTTGTTATCCGGGGCACCACTGTAGTTTTTGTGGCTTTAAAATCCTATTGTTGCCCTTTGGTGCTTCTTGCATTTAGTTCTTGTCAGGTTAGATCATAAATTTACATGTAATCCTACAGAAAATCAATAATAAATTATTAATAAATGGCCACTAGTTACTATTGTTAATATGTTGTATGGATTATGTTGTTTTTCACGATGTAATGGCTCTTTTTCAATGGCTGCTGATTGCACTTCTAGAAAAATGTGCATATGGTCCACATATTTTTATTCGCTTTAATCAATTTGATTAAATTGACAAGTTTGCGCTGCCTTTTGATGATGTGTTACCATGGTCATTTTGCTGTGTTGGTGCTGAGTTTCTTTGTTGTGTTTTTGTCATTCTTATACTTTAATGAGAAGGAACATTAAGAGTTGACTGAAATAGCTTGAATAGATGGATAAGATGTTCTGAAATGGAAAAAGAGTTAAAAGTCAGAATTTATTTAAGCTTCCTGAGATTTATCCTTCCACAGTCTGAAAGAAGAGTAATATTCTTTGTATCTAAACAGATTGCAGTCTTTTTATGACAGTTCAAACAAAGAGAAACTACAGTACTTTATTTATCTACGGTACTTATTGTAGAGGTGTTGATAGTGTTTATGTAGCTTAAAGTATCAAATAATTACAATCTGCAGGAAACACTGCCAAATAAATTAAACCATTTTGCTTGCAAACATTCTCTTAGTAAAGACAAACAGCTTCTTAATACATTTTCATTGTGGCTCTGAAGTTGTGAAAAAAGTACAGTAAGTTTGGGAGAAATACTGTACAACTCTGTCTTCAATATGATTTTATATATTTGTTCTACTGTTTGAAGCACTTGTGACTCTACTTACCGTATTTCATTGGTTCACATGGTTCACAAGGTTTAAAGCATTTTTGGCATCTTTATCAGATGATTTGAAACAGATATAAACATCTTTTAGCTCTTATCTGCAAAACGTGCAACAAAGTTTGTACTGACATGTTTTCTCGCATGTTTTCTGCTCAGCCTTGTTTGTGGAGTAGATATAAATTGCATGAAATATATTAAATGTGTCCTTCAGTATTTGTATCAGTAATTATATTTGACTACATTGGATTTAAACACAACATGCGAATAACTGGAGTTGAAGATAAATTTGCAAAATAATGAAGCAGAGTTGAAAGAAAAGCATGTTTTTTTTTTTGTTCAGGTGTGATCAGGACAGCCTTGGGTCCTGGTGACATGGACCGTGAGCAGAGGGAGCATTACCAGGTGGTGATCGAAGCCAAAGACATGGCAGGACAGAGAGGCGGACTCACAGGAACCACAGTGGTGAACATCACCCTCACAGACGTCAATGACAACCCGCCCCGCTTCACTCAGAGTAAGACACAGAAGGAGGACAGATTGCATTCAAATGATGAAACACTGAGTCACAGTCATGCATTAATTATGGAGCCCGGAAAGAGAGAAAAAAGACCAGGCCAACAGTTTTCCTTACCTTATTAAGTATGAACAATTTACCCACCGGAATGCAATATGTGTTATCTTGTTTTTAATATTATTTCAGTCACCCTTTAACATTTACCCCCTAAATTTAAATTGAGTGGAACAGACAGAAAGTGGAAAAATATGTCGCTGAATTACAGAAATGTCATGGAGGTTATACGCACACATTTCCCTTCAGGAACCAGTATGTTGTTACAGCACTGGGTTCATTACATTTAAAATAAGTTCTACAGTCTCAAACAGCAGGTCTTTACATCAAATGTATGAAAACATTTTATTGCCTGCGATTTTACTAATATGTTTACAGTACAAGAACAAATGCGTGACCTTAACAGATTGTAATACTGAGTCAAATTATTCACCAGGCTGCTGTTGATTCAAAGGCACACTGAGGTAGTAGACTTGTTTAAAAACCACCTAAAGTGAAACCAAGTCATGGTTCAAGATCATGGTGCAAGACCAAGACAGCACCAGATACACAGCATGAACAATATGGGAAACTTTTTCAAATATTACCCAGATAATGGCGTAATGTGACCATAATGCCGAAATAATACTCGTAAAAATAAAACTTTTAAAAGGTAGTAGGTGTGTTTTTCAACATTTCTATGAAATGTTGGGAAGATTTTTTTTTTTCAAATCACACTGATGAAGTTGACAAATAACTTGGACAACGGAAAGGCAGTTTACTGATATCCTTACAGTCGTGGTTTTGACTGGTCTTGAAATGAGATCCTCTTTTGAGTCCCCTTTTCTCAAAACGGAGACAAACCAATACAACGAAAGACCTACAGTATTTAGGAGGCAATGTGTGGAATATCACTTGACGCTAGATTTTAATGCTCTTTGAAAGTACAAATACATGGTCACAACAAAATATATACATTCACTAAGGCATCTAATGTTTTTGCATTAATGCAAAGCCATTTTGGATACATCAGACACTAGCATTGTACATCAGACTGACTTTCATTTCTTAATGTAATGATGGACTGTCTTGTCTCTTTACTTAACTGTTTCTTGCCATAATTTGGATGTGTACAATAGTCATGGTAGCACTAGTACAGCAAAGCTATTGAGTCTGTGCCCAAACTTCCTCTGCACAAGACAACTGGTGGTTTAAAGCACATGAACCCTTACAGTCATGCATGTAAAATGAAAAGTGTTCCAAGTGACTGCTTCTTGATTTGGATGAGAGGATGGAGTCGTCATGTTGCCATTATAGACAATCTAAAACAGAAAACTTATTTCGGGCTGTTTAACTATTTTTGTTCATTACACAATGCTATTCACGTTCTTTCACATTTTGTCTTCAGCATTAATGTACAATGTTGTAAAATAATGAAAACCACTGAAGAAGAGGGTGTGTTCAAACATTTGACTGGTAGTGTAGGTAGCTGTGCTGTTCCACCATTTGCAAAGTTAACAAAGGACAGATGAGGAGGTGATGCTGTTTAGTATCGTGTTACAATACAAGGTGGTGAAAACACTGACAGGCAGTCTTGTCCACTGTCTTTTTTACTTAAACTTTCTCAGTTCTATATCTTCAGTTACTGCACTTTAGAAAAATTCTAAGTTTGAGGGATCTAAAATGGTGTTTGTGTGAGGATACGATGCCAGCGTGTAGAGGAAAATGTTTTGCGGTCTGTCCATATTTTTGTGGACAAGGCCACAGTCATAGGTCAGTTTCATATTAACATCTTTTGCGGCTTCATCCAGATCCTAAGGTTCATTTATGAAAAGGCCACAGTTTGACTTTGCACCCACAAAGAAGAAGAGAAAGAAAGCAGAGCAGTGAGCTACAGTATGATCAGGACCTTATGACAGTGCATTTAAGCATTCAATGGGAGGATGTTAAGTTTGGATTCAGTCCATTTCTCTCTCTCTCTCTCTCTCTCACACACATGCTTTTCATAAAGTGTTTCATTCCAGTGTGCAGTTAGTGTGAATAAAAATATAAACACTGCTCTGCTCGGAGCAGCTTATCCTCCACAAGTAAAAATGATCTCTGCTACACTGCTTAAACTGATTTATGATCAAGTAGATGACCATTTGTGTAATACAATGATCATAGAGGATAGTGAAATCCTAATCTCCCTCTCTGTCCATGTGCTACTCGCAGCATTTCTGTTAGTCTGACACCATTCAGTTAAAGTTTGCCAGATTGAAAAAATATACAGAAAGTTACTGGATTCAGCCTTCTCAAAATGGCCATGGTGCTTGTTTGAACTTGAAACTGACACAGTCAGATTTGTCCAATTAAGAAGGGGTGCATGTCTGAAAAAGGTTTTTATCTGGTTCCCAGTCTTTCTGAATACATGAATACAACAAAAGCTGAGCCACTTACTGAGGATTTAATAGATTGCTAGAAAACTTATTGAAGTTAAATTGCAGCCTATTGTACAATATGTTTGCATTGCCAATTGCTTTTTGATTAAACTGCACTTAGGTTTCCAAGCAGCAATTATTTTTTATAAAGGTAAAGGTTTTAGAAGGTGTAGTGAATGTCGCACTAAAAAGTGGTGAATATTATATATAGCACAATGGAGTACATGGGCATCATAGAGCAGCAAATGCCAGGGGAGCATTTTTTTTTTCTTTTCGAAGGGTTGATTGTGGAAGAAATATTCGGGTATCTTACTTTAAACAGTACTGTACTAATACCACACAGTGAAATGCTTCACAAGTAAAAGGTCACTTTTGGAGCACACTTAAGCATTAAATAGTTATCAACTAAAACTAAAAATATATAGTAAATGGTTCCTGTTAATATTTTACAGTTACATGTGATATTTTTGGTTTTTATATTACTGCTGTTGTATTTTTTGCACTGTAGATGTTTAATATTGAACTGTTAATAGTTTAATAACGGAAATACCACGCATGCTATAAAACCATCATGTTTGTAACTTTGATGTGAACACCACTTTTAAAAGCATTTTTTCAAGAGCTCAGAATAAGCCACTTTTGAAAGTTACATTGTTTTTTTTTAGGAAATTCAAGAGTGTTTTTAAATAATTTATTTACCTTTAAAAATTTGGAGAATTTTTCAACCAATAAAATAAGCACTTTACTCAAGTTTATTAGAAACATGGATTAAGTTTTAGACATGGACACAGGTTTGTAAATTCAAATGATGCTTCATAATATGTCACTAAAACTTTATCTCTAAATGCAGCATTCACCATAAAGTCAATGTTGCTTCCCAGTGCTGACCTTGTGACTGCTCACAGAAGTGACATGGATCAGTAAATCACTTTTCAGCTGACATGTCTGTGGTCAAAAATTGCTGCACTCCAGACATACCACTAGACTTAATGAAGTTTCTTAGCCACTCTATAACTCAACCTGTCTGTCACAGCAGGAGCAAGTGTTCATTCTCAGCATGGTGCACCATTCAAATTCCAGTCATTTGTGCAGCGGAAATGAAAAAGTGCCTATGTGCAAAAGTGTTTCACCAGCTGTGAGTGTCCTTCCAGAGAAATTAATCCAAGTAACATTAATTCTTCCCGAAAGCTTTCTTAATTAATTAAACTTAATTAATCCTTAATCACAGGAACTGTCTCACTGTAAACATAGGGGCTTTGTACCAAGAGTGCACCCTCTCCAAGGACCTCTGCTGTGGTTAGTTATTAATTAGTTGAAAAAAACCCAGGCTTTCAGCAACTAAACTATATATTAAAGAAATGTTCACAGTTTAGAGATACAACTAACACTTATTTCTCAGCAGGTGGCTGTAAAACTTTCCCTTCACAATTTCCCCTGAGCCATAGTAAAGCCAGCAAAGCTACATCCAACCTGGACTGCATTCTCAAAGTGCAATGTACAATCGTCCTTACAGCACGATGTTGAATTAAATGAAAGTGCGGCAGTCACCTTACCTGTGAGAGTGAATGTTCCTGTGGAGAGAGCCTAGGAGGGAAAAATAACAAATGTTGTGAATGCTAATTCTAGCACTGATTCCCATGGCAACAGACCCAATGTGGTCAGCATTAACACGTAGATAATATTAATGGGAAAAAACAATCCACTTAAGTAGTGTGACTGTTTTTTCTACAATTCAGAATCAGTGTAGCAATACAGAGTTGATGCTACAGTCAGGTGACAAGATAAACAAGACACTACTACCACTTTTACCACTAAAGAGCAGAGTACTTTCTAACAAAAGACGGTTATTTTCAATACTTCTCTCACAGTCAGTCCATGTCTATAAGAGATATCTTTAACCCAAAGACTAACCATACACTACTGTGACACTATATACTACAGTATAACAGTTTATGTCCATGACTTCTGCCGCTGACACGGGGACTTCACCGACACACCCCTCAGGATATTCCGGCATTGGTTTGAGTGACAGCGGAAGAACCGCAGACAGCACAGGGTCTGGGAGACCAAGCACTGGACCGTATCGGTAAAATTTTAATTCCAATTAAAGCTGTTAGGATTTAGAGTAAAATCAGCCAGTCATGGAAAAATTGAAATCAATTCAATTTTATTTATATAGCGCCAATCATAATCACCGATGAAGGGCAAATGCATCAAACAACTGTTACACCAACTCTATTGTCTTCAACCACTTCTACCCTGCAGTCATCTCAATAGCTTAATGTGAAGATGATGTATTTTAAATGGATACACACAGGCACACAGAGTTGAATAAACTCAAATAAACCAAAGTGTACGTGCGAAATACTGTATCAATCTTTGCAGTGATTGCAGTGAAATACAGTGGTACCTCACGTAAAGAACTCTTCACATAAAGAAAAATTTGCATACAGAAGAAAAAATTGGCAAAAAATCCAAACCGCATAACAAAAAATTATTCGGACAGCGATTGAAGATTGACATGTCTACGCCCGGGTCATGTCTGCGTCACTTCCGAGTCTCATCCACGAATGACCCGGAAGCGAATGTAAACGTTGTGGTCCTTCTGATC
>JAQQAE010005216.1:0-17872 GCA_029823295.1 Pseudamia nigra | reverse complement strand
TATTTTAAGTTTTTTATTTTTTATTTTTCCCCTTTAAAGGTTTCAGTTTGTTTTTCAATTGTGTTGTACAGGTTATAAGTCACATTAAAGGTGGAAATTGTTGTGAAATTTTTTTATCTTGGTGTCAGTTTTTTACATCACAAAAACCTGGCATGTGAACAAGGGTGTGTAGACTTTTATACCCACTGTCGATGGTGATAAGAAGCGTTTTGCCAAGCAACAAACACAGACGGAACACAGAAACTTATGAAGAACTATAAAGTGACAACGGCTAGTTAAAAGCAGTTGATCGAATGCTGCATGCCTTGGAAGCCTGAGCAGGAGAACTCCGTTTGGTACCGAGCCACATTTGGCTACAGAAGCCAGGCAGTCCCATTTGGTGCTGAGACTCATGGCTCAGACATGACTCAGCTACCCTGTTCTGTGTCGAGCCACACTTGTTTACTGGTGCCGGGCACGGCTCAACAACCACAGTTACACACCGCATTATCCCTGCTGAAGATAATCGTAGTGACATTTGTCGACTGTTAGTTCATTTCTTGGAAGAGTGAAACTTCAAGCTTACATTTAACATCTGCCCCCACCAGACTTCTGTTGTTTACAAATACAATAAACAAGGCTACATAGCAAAACACTTCCCCTCACCCAGGAAACTCCAAATAAATTCAAATCCGGTCATTTCAGAGACAGGGCTCCCCATGTGTAATCTCATGTTTTCATTCTGAAACAATGGGTGCAAAAGTAATCTAAAGGTACCCGAGATTAAAATGAAATCACTGCAAATGAGCTTGACATGGGCACTTAAAGCATTTTTATTGGTTCTTTGTGATATCCTACAAGAGGTCCTTTCCTATTTTCGCTTGTTTTTTTCATCAAAGGAGCATTATAATGGGACAACAGTTAGAGTATCATGTTGTTATATGAGAATTCAGTTTCACCAAAATTCCAATTGGTAGATGCTACTAACTCTGCCGTGCAGGACAATTTTGCTCAGTCTGTTTCTTGCGGTGGAGTCATGAACACTGACCTTAACTGAGGCAAGTGAGGCCTGCAATTCTGTGGATGTTGTTGTGGGATATTTTGTGACCTCTTGGGGTAATTACAGTAGGCTGGCCACTCCTGGGAAGGTTCACCACTGTTTCATGTTTTCACCATTTGAGGATAATGGCTCTCACTGTGGTGTGCTGGAGTCCAAAAGCTTTAGAAAAGGCATCATAACCTTTTCCAGACTGACAGATCTCAATTACTCTGTTTCTCATTTGTTCCTGAATTTCTTTGCATCACATGTCTACCTTTTGAGGGTCATTTGCTCTACTTCACTTTGTCTGGCAGGTCCTATTTAAGTTATCTTGATTGAGAACAGGTGAGCATTCAGGCCCGGGTGGCTAGTGCCACCTTATTTGAACACAAGTGGGCCGGTGTGGGTTTGTGTCTCTGAGTACAATTATAGTTGCAAGACAGCAGCTGCAAGACGACAGAGTTATTTGAGAGGGGTGCAAGAAAAGAATGATGGCAACAGTTGGATTTTTAGGATGAGTTTTGTATGTCTGCATGTGGATGGGCTTTGGATTCTTCAACCTAAAGACATCTCATTCCTCCTGAATTTGAATAGTGCGGCTCCATGAACCACAGAATATGTTCTTATTCATAACAAGGTCTCAGCATCCACCAGAAATACAGCCATTTCTTCCAAAGCTTCACAGAACCAAAGCACTTTAAAAAGGTAATGCACTTCAGCACAGGTGCTTCTTGATAACTCTCAGCGTCTAAAGCTGGTAGAATCTATTCTATCTCCTATCAGGCACTTAAATTTGTTTTGCAGTGGGCGGAAGCTGCTTCTGCCATTCCTCACTTTAGTTGGAAAGTATATCGACCTAGGGAAGATATAAAAGTAATGACTGTGTGGGAGAGAAAAGAGAAAATATATTAAGGAAGGAAAGTGCACACACATTTAAATGTTTAAAGTCAGTCTAGAGTTTTGATTTGATAATTAGCAATCAAAGGTGACAGGTATCTTTATTGTCACTGAAAAACTGGTTTGCAGCAACAAAGATAAAAATCATAGAGACACAAATACACAATACCAGCATTTACTGTAACCCCACTACAGGAAAAATCAGCAAATGAAAATTGAATAATAATACAGTGCTATTACAATTTACAATTTTGGAGCAAAATGAGTTAAAATCACTAGAAAACTGTGATTTGAAACAGTGTTGGTACTGAAGGAATATTGAAAAGGAGGTTGAGCCTTTCAGGATCTAGAATTACCAGTTTCTCTGTAAATGCATGAGAAATGTATTCATTTATTTTTTATAAACTAATGACCTTCTTCAAAATATTTCACATAGCATGATGCATAACAGATTTTAGATTCAAGGGAATTGGATGTACAATATCACAGTGACTATTGATGAGAACGCACAACTTAAACTGATCAGCAGTGCATCTCGCAGCCCTGGATGAGACGTCTTCACTGATAGACCTGGACATCCTCGGGATCACTGTTGCAAATCTCCATCAAGCTCTGAAGAAGAGATCAGAGTTATCTGTGTTTCGACTGTGCTCAAATGATGCATATGTTCAGAAGTGTTGTATTAGCTGGGATGGATCAACACTCAGCTACAACATGGATTGCGGTTTGAACCTTTAGTCGGGTTTGTCTAAGAAGAAATGGACAATGTGTGCTCTAGAACCAAAAATGGCAATGCTGTAGAGCTTGTATTTGTAAGTGGCTGAACTTTTTCTAGAAATGGGGTTGTGGATAAATACACTGTCACACTTTAGAATTGGTTGTACGTACATAGCCATTAATGAGTTGCCAATTAAAATATGTATTTGTATTGTACTGGCTCTGAGTTAGAGGTTATTGATAGGGTCACTAAGGCTTAATTAGGAGTGATGTGTTTTCTATTCTGAAGTGTCAAATGGTAAACAAAGTTTATCTAGCACCTAGTGAGAATTGAAAAAAGTGCAGTGAGCAGCAAGAAATTAAAATAAACTGTGTAACAGACAAACAGCATCAAGAACAATAGAGATTCTGGCAGATACTATATACCTTCAGAGTGAGGAAAGAAGCTAAAACTGGAAAGACAGGGAGATCTGGATAATGCAAGACACAAGTTGCCTTCCTGACCACATGCCTGGTCCATAAGCTGGATTTGATTCTTTGATGATACTACCATGTTTATTTTCATTTGTCAAGTCAGATTAACATACCAGGCAATAAAGCAGTATTACAGACAGAGGAACAGAGGAAGCAAACACATTTTCCTTAAAGTATAACCAGCTTTGCAACAAGTCATCCAAAAGCTCTTGATGTCCAGCACAGTGTCCCCCATCCCCAATTCGTAGCTAATGATAAATTTATAATATATGTTGTCACAGATTTATTGCAGCCACATCACACTGTCTAGTTTATTCTCTTCAAAAGATCGATGGACAAAAACCCAATACACATTCTCTTTGTTGCCACTTTTCAAAAGTTTGCCTTGAATACATTTGACATTTTATGGAATTACAGTGTGCTCATCTACATCCAACTGTCCCCATGGAAACGAATGGGCCAATGACTTCATATCATGTACATTTGGTTTATAAAAACAGTTTGGATCGGGGTAGGTTAAAGACAGTCTGTTCTCATTTGTCCGTATGTGTGCTTTCACTTGTGCATTCACACTTAAAAGCAAATGTACACATATTCTTGCTTCTGAAGGAAGTGCTAATGAGTCTGTCCACATAAGAGCAGGGCTTCTTTACTCTTCACCCAACAAAGTGACAGCTGCTTCGACTGTGAATGTCTAAAACAGTGATGGACATTTCAACAGACATGGATGTCTGCGCTGTAACAGTTTATTGACCCTATTCCTTAAGTTCTCTGAAACTGAAGTTACCATACAGCATGATGAGCATGAAACAAAAAGGAACCAAAATAAATAAAAACTGAACAAAGTATTCCTCGCAATGAACAAAAGTAAGGATATAATTAACCAAAGGGCCGGGATTACCAGGGCCGCCGACGAGCCAACACAGGGCTGCTGGCGGCCCGACGAGCCGACGTGGAGCTGCCCAGGCTACGGCTATGGCTAACAACACAGCCGTTTCCGGAGTGGCGTTAGCTTACGATGGCGGAGGCTAGGACACACAGGACCACGCTGTCATGTTCTGTATTGAGGAGTTGAGCTGATTCATTGATGCCGATGGTGAGGCAGTCTTGTTTCACAGCCGGCTAGTGCTAGCTAGCCGCTAGCTACCCCAGCACTAGCGCTAGCGGCTAGCGCTCTGATTTCTGGGTCCTTCTCATTGACACCCGGAAGTGACGCAGATGTGACGCGGGCGTTGTTGTCCAGATAATTCGTTGTTATGAGGTTCAGTTTTTTTGCAGTTTTTTTGTCGGTATCCAAATTTGTCGTTGTCAGAAGCAGACGTTGTCTGAGGTTCCACTGTATCTGCATTTTCCACCAGATTATTTTAGTCCAAAGTACAAAAACAAAATGAACATGTGGACATAAGATGAAATGTTAAATGAATCTAAGGCCTTTTAGTAGGGATGGGAATTGAGAAGCAGTTCTTGTTGAGAACTGCCTCCCCATGGATCAATTCCTTGGGATCTTTGTAGTGCTTGCCTTAACGATTCCCTTATCGATCCTGTCATTTGTGTGATGACATCACCCGCATGCAGTACTGCTTTGTTTACAACATATCCAACATGTTGCCTGGCAGAAGCACTCATAAGATTGGTTGTATTTTACATGTAAAGACAATAGCAGGGCCTCCTGCAATTCTTACAAAGCTGTCATTTTATGTAAGGGAGGAATACTTTTATACACCCAGCATGTAATTTCATACAGCACACAATGCCATGTATTTGACGGACTGCTAGCTAGGCAGCAGCAGCATGGCCAAGGTTAGTACGGCATCCCTCGCAAACGGAAATGTCACTACCCGGAAACGTCACTACTATCCAGATTCTGTCTACTGCGTTACTTAGCGCTGTTTGATTGGTTCTGTGAACTTGCTTTCACTGTATATATAACCACCATTTCTATTCATTAAATGTGGATGATGACTGCCAGACTCAGACTGGCTCAGAAGCTGCTGCGGAAAACACCCTGCAATTATTACAACTTCTTTGACTGAGGCACGAAGAAGAGAATGAAATGAGGAGAGAATAAATTAATGTCACCGAGCAGTGTCTGGGTTTGTGGTAAAAGAGTGTCACCGTTTTTCCACAGTATTTGCCCCTGACATTTGATATGATTCCTCTTATGTTATGACATGTTAAAGTTGCATGTTTTAATTGAAACAAATATGATTAACAAGAATAATCTCATCTCAGAGCTGACATGTGTTAAAAAGATAAAATGCAATAGAAATAAGACTTTTTGTACTCTTCTTCAACCAATAAGAAAATCGTTAAGGAAGCAAATCAATAAGCAGTATCGATAATGGAATCGGAATCACTAAATTCTTATCAATTCCCATCCCTACCTTACAGTGACTTTTAAGGCCTTACTTTTTAACTGAATTCATGACTTTTCAAGAGTCTTTAAGGACCTGCTGGCCAGTCCTGACAGACATACAATAATTCTGACATTTACTGTACATGAGTTTGATTTTTTCCATCTGTATGACGTATGACCAATAATACCAGAATAATTATGTGGCTGTTTGACATTTTAATTTTATGCTGCTTTTTGTTCCTTTTACAGATATTTTGTTCATTGCCTTGATTTTTTTGTTCTTTCCGAATTTTGCATATCCTTGGCTTTTTTTTGTTCATTTTGATTTCATGTTTTGGCTTAATTATTTCTCCTGGCATTACCGCTATAGTCTCACCACGGGTGGTGCGGGGGGAGTAAAATCGGATTGTGAGAGAGGAAATCCGAAGACGGAGCCTCTGTGGCAGCGCTGATGTGTGGACGGTGGGTGGACAGCGTCTGTGAGTTGTGGTTCTGAAATAGGTCCTGACAGAGTCATTTCTCACGTGGAGATTTACCCGGGCTTTTTCCAGTGGTGGGAGGATGAACATGAACAGCCCTTTCCACTTGTCATGAATATTTATCTGGCAATAGTGTTCACAGGCCGCTGCAGAGAATGACAAATTGCAGTCTCTAAAGCGACTGCCTATATTCTGCTCACATCTATTTCTTCACCTTTTCCCACCTGCAGCTGTCCGTCATCTAATCTATCGTTTTGCCTCCTGGTTGTTTAATGTGCTGGGGCGATTCAAATAGTGGACAGGGATTATTAACTGAAAAAGACAACAAAGCTCCTCTCTACAGATGAAAAGTTGGCTAAAAAATGGACACAAATGTGCTTGAAATGAGAGCATTAATGAAAAATTACCCTCATCAGCCACTTTATTCAATTGCACAAATAACTAATCAGCCAATCACATGACAGCAACTCAATACATGCAGACATGTTGGGTTTAAGTGACTTTGAACATGGCATGGTTATTGGTGCCAGATGGGCTGGTCTGAATATTTCACAAACTGCTGATCTACTGAGATTTTCACACACAACCAGCTTAGGAAATGTTTGAAAAGAGTAAATATCCAGTGAGTGTGAGTGGTAGTGTGTGAAAATGCCTGGTTGATGCCAGACGTTGGCGGAAAATGACCAGACTGGGACGAGATGTTTAAAGACAACAGTAACCCAAATGACCACTCGTTACAACAAAGGTATGTAGAATTCCATCTCTGAATGTACAACACGTTGAATCTTGAAGTAGATAGGCTACAGCAGCAGAAGACCACCCCAGATGCCACTCCTGTCAGCTAAGAACAGGAAAATGATGCTATAGGTTCATCAATATTGGACAATAGAAGACTGAAAAAAACATTGCCTGGCCTGATGAGTCTTAATTTTTGCTGCCACATTCTTTTTCAGTCACAAAGTTCAAATCATCTCAAACTGGTTTCAGTCCAATAGAGTACTTTTGGGATGTGGTGGAACAGGAACTTTACATTATGGACCTACAGCCAACAAATCTGTGGCAATTGTGTGATGCTATCATGTCAATGTGGATCAAAATCTCTGACAGATGTTTGCAGCACCTTGATGAATCAATGCAACAAAAAAATAAATTAGGTCTAAAGACATAAGGGGGTCCAACCCAGTATGAGCAAGGTGTACCTCAAAGTAGCAAGAGAGTGTTTTGTTCATATAAGTCATTATTGATAATTGTCATGATAAATGTCATTTTAGATGCGTTTGAAGAAACCAGATGGTTATTCCTGGTTTTAATTTATTTAATGCCATAAAACGGGTCAAAGATAGAATTGGTGCAAAATTACATAACTGGTGCCAAAAATGAAAGTGACATAAAAGGCACAAAAAGACAAAAACAATGAATGAGATTCAAGAAGACAGAATATAGAGAATGAGTTTAAGACTTTTATAAAAGATGTAAGAAAAGGAAAATGACTTGAATGATGTACAAAATAATGAACATTGTGCAAAAGACATAAAAGGCTAAAACAAAAATGCACACACACAAAATGAATAAATACAATGACCAAAGAAGCAACAGATGCAAGAAGACTTAAAAACATGAAAATGACAAAAAAACCAAAAATGGTGTAAATATAATACAAAAGAGACAAAAAAGGTGTAAGAGGATAAAAATGATGTAAAAGCTGCATGTCAAAAAAAGGATGTAAATGTCACAAAAACAAACACAATTTAATTAATGAAAGGCATAAACAACATAAAAATAAATGCAAAGATGCAACAAGATAAAAATGCTAAAACAAAAAATATAAAAAAGCAAAAATATATGAAAATACAAAACAACAACAATGCAGCTAATGCAAAAAAAGATGTGAAAAGGCGAAGAGTTGTAAACACAAAATAGAAAACTATTGTAAAAGACAGAGACAACAAGCTGCAACAAGACAAAAAGTAACATAAAAGAGGCAAAATCTAAATAAAAGATAGTTTTAAATAATTCATAAGACATAACAAAATGAAAATGATTTTAAGAACAAGTAGTAGTGAAAGCAGTAGTGATCTTCAGTTTATTTATTATTAACTGCAAACTGTTTAAAGCAGTGCATAAACGATGTGGCATGGAAAATGATGTACCAAGATCAAACAGAGGAGACAGGCAGACATTCCAGAGCTCACACTTTCATGCTTTTATGAGTCAAGGCATTCAATTAGTACTTCGAGCAGTACGGGACTGTTGACTCCACGGATTTCTTCTTCAGTTTAAAAATATATGTGTATTTGTGCCACCTCTGCTGGAAGGGAAATGGATGCATAATATGAAATGTCACTTCCTAGTGTGAAGTAGCAAAAAATGTGCAAATAGAAGATTTTGTAGCCTCGAGGAAACACTTGTTTTTTGTTCATAACTCTACTTTTTTATCCGAACACCACTCTCTCAGACTCTGATTGTCTTAACAAATACATTTTTTACAATACAATGCCATGAGCATGGGAAACAGACACATGTACTGTACATCAGCCAGATAAACACACAAGTGCTTAGATCATTCAAAGTCCTTTCAAGTTTTCTATCCTTTGAGCTGAATCCCATCTGAACTGCCTAAAAAATATGTATTCTATAAACATATGCTTCAGGCACCAGGGTTACCAAATTCATATTACCTGTAAAGACTGGCATCAGAAGAAAACACAGCCCTGTTTTAGAAATAAAGGCCTTGGTTTCTATCAGACACATGATCAATAGATTATACTACAGGGAAGAGATCTCAATTTATGAGGCATTATAGAGCCCGCATTTATTGCTGACTGATGACGAGCAGGGCAGGTTGGTAACACACAATATATATACAGTATGAAATTTTTGGCCGAAAAACAAAATAGTCATAGCATTATTGGAGACATATTTTATCCCACTGAAATAATAATAATTCTTACATTTCCGCCGAATGTGCAGTTTAAATTTTACCTCAAGATACAACAGGTTTTGTTCTGTCATATACATAAACCCTGGTTTTCAGCCCTGCACCAAATGGGCTGTTTTAGTTCGTATTACTTTATACACAGTACAACTGGGCTGCTGTTTGTACTGTGTGGCCATGGCCCTTCCTGTCTGTGCCATGGATACCATTGTGTAAACTCCCTAGCACATTATCCCTGGATGTGAGGACTTTTAGAGCTCCCAGACCTGTCCAAATAATAGGAGACAATATGAAACTGTCACCTTTAAAACTAATGGGCTGTGACAATGTTCTGACTTTTTCCTTTCACATCCATCGTGAGCTGAACAGATACACGTGTCTTAGTGTAAGTGCATCTATTCACATCTGTTACAGATGTAGCCTGTCCGGTCACTTCTAATCTCACCTTCCCTCTTGATGTGAAAATAAACCAGCTCCTCTAAAATGTAGCACACACATTAATTCTAAGATGAACACATCTGCTTTCTAAAATTATTAAACACATTATCCTGCTTTAAGGTGAGCACGGGCAGCTTTAAGGTTGAGTGATCTTGACAGTGTATTTATGTTCCCCAATTCTATTGCATTTTTTTCTAACCCTAGCGTAGGGGCTGGGGTACATGGGGTTGACCCTCGCGAATGCAGGGTCAACTCAATGCAGATAATGCTGTGAATAAATAGACACATCTTAAGTGTAAGTATGATGACTTTGATCATCCAATTTGTTTGTGTGGCCTCTCTGTCCTGGCCAGTTCTGTAGCAATGATTGAATCTTCATCTAGTTAAACATGGGTATGAATTTTGCTGGATTATGCAATCTGTGGATATTCAAATACTGTATTTCCGCAGCTGTAGTGGTAGAAGAAGCAGCAAGACACACACAATGCATTTCAATATATTTTTGTGGACTTTTTGAACATGTCAGACCTTTTTAAAACACTTTAATATTACAGAATTGGTGTGCTGGAATAATCAGATAAACTGAGTGTTCAAATAATTACAAAACCAGTGTTATGATATCTTCTATGTGGAAAAGGATTTTTGTCAGGTCTAGCTTTAAGGGTCATAGAAACGGCTACAGTAAGACAGGGATATTACAAAATTGAACCCAGCATTTACAGTACTTACTGTAGCAGAACAGGTGACTTGAAAACACAACATTTTGTGGTTTCAGAAATCATACTCACGAAACACCTTCTTCTTTTATTTTTCAACAAATCCGGCCTGACTTCGCAACCTCTCGACATCTCAGCCACGTGGCCTCAAACACTTTAAAGTCCATTCACAAACTGACCTTTACTGGAGTTTCCCCCGAGGAGGTCAGGCTGTGTCACAACAGGAAAAATGTTTACGATTTTGTCACTTTCTCAAGTAAACTTGGTGGCTTCATTACATTTTCATCCCTCTAGAGCAGGAGTCTTCAACATTTTTCAGGCCCCAAACTAAAGGAGAAATGGAGCAAGAACCCGTTTTATATATACTTTATGAAATTGGGTTTTATATTAAACTGGACCTCATGCCATTATAAACGTACCTTGTTATTGTGCATTCAATATTAAGCTACTCAAATAACATACAGGTTTATACAGTATATTCATGTTTTTATTTTAAACATGCAATGTACAGCAAAGAGGAGGTCATTCATAAACATACCTTGTCAACTGATAGTGATGTCAGTATCATCTTACATACATAACTGAGTTATTAAATTAATGGACAGATTTATGTTTTTTAAACATACTTTTATCAAGACTTGATACATTTTGTGCAGTGTTTAATATATGTGGGGTGTCAGTGTTTAACAAATTATCACATAAAATTTTTATTCATATTTTCCCAAGCAGCTCAGTTTCTTTAGAATCAGTGTCGTAATACATCTTGTCCTATGCATACTGTACATTGACTTGTTTTCTGTGTCACTTTGTGGACCGAGTTGGCAGGCTATTATTGTTCAGTTACTCAATATGGAAGTGATGCTGATATTCCAGAATGAGATGAGCTTGTTTACCAAGTATGACCTGTCTTCTACAACCTGGAGTCCAATCACTTGTATGTGTTTGGTGTACAAACCCTCTGTTCCTGAAGCCTAAACATTTCCCTCCATCATTATGCGAGTCTCAGCTGCGCCCTAGTACCAGCCGCTGTATTCAAACACCCTTTTATTATCACATTACGAGCCATAGCTGGAGAGATTCTAAGCGAGATTTGGTTTCAGGATGGATCATCTTTCCATATGCAGACATTAGCCAGGGCGCTGCAGGC
The DNA here is from genome assembly GCA_029823295.1 of Pseudamia nigra. NCBI lineage: Eukaryota > Metazoa > Chordata > Actinopteri > Kurtiformes > Apogonidae > Pseudamia > Pseudamia nigra. Next base: position 6,695 of record JAQQAE010005216.1, on the reverse strand, counting down.
TGGTTGAACACAGTACAGGAGCTGAAATGTTGAAGGTACACATTCCAAGAAGGAATTTGGGGGAAAAATCCATCCAGCTCATTATTTTGATGCTTTCACTGGCTGTGTTTTTTTTTTTTTATAGTGCCACTTCCTTATATTCATTTACGGCACTCATGTCTCCATTTTTCTCTTTTAAGCATGATATATTTGGTATAAGGAGACCGATAAAAGTCCTTAATGTGTGCCTGCAGCTGAGATGTAAAAATAATTAATTGCTGGCGTTTTAGCCAGAGAAGCACTTGAAGGACAATTTATCTGTCAAATCTCATACCTTCAGCCCTGCTTCTTCACTCCTACTACAAAGGCTGAGAGCTATCAAAAGGCTGTCACCCGCTGCCTTGAAAAAGAGGTAACATATTCTCTATGTAGCTTTTGGGCTTCTGTTGCATTTCCTGCACTGGAGCCTCCTTGGTGTCTTTCTGTGTTTACTCACAGAGGAACAAAAGGCGATGAAAGGAAGGAAGCAGCTTGGATGCAATTTTCCTTCAAGCCTAGAGGTAAACAGCGGTGACAAGGACGACTTCTCAATAAGTTTAAAGCAGAAAAGAGAGAAATAACAAATAAAGTGCTGCCTTGTTTTTCATTATTTAATTTTCACTCTGTTGTATTACAGGGAGTACAAATAAAGAAGGATATGAAAACTGACAAACAATAAAGTGGTGTGTACTGTACTGTACATGTTTGCAAGTGTGAGTGTGCGCTTATTTCTCATTTTTTGCTGTGCCGGTGAGCACAGGATTTACACGTAGCCATGTGTGTGTGCTATTGTAGAGAGTGTGGCAAGAGAATGGTCTGAGGCAATCTTTTTTATCCTGCTGGATCTCTCTCTGGGTGGAGAGATTGGGCTTTGTAGTTGTGATTGGAGGGAATTAAGGTCTGCCTTTGGTAGCTGGCAATAGCAGACAACTGGGAAGCAGGTTGAGCCTGTAACTGGTGTTTGTGTGTGTGTGTGTGTGTGTGTGCAGTCATAGACAGAAAGAGCGAGATTAACTCACACCAGCGCACATCATTCAGTGGCTCCTCCAGGCCGCCCTTTTCTGCTCACCTTGGTCCTATCTGCACCCTGATAAGTAACTGCATTGACAGGACTCCAGCAGCTCACTTACCTGGTTCAATGCCATAAGGTATATTTTACATTATATTATACTGTAAATGCTTTCAATGAGTCGGGCAAGCAGTTAGTTCACATATCACATAATCTTACGATACTTTCTCTCAGTAGTCACCAAGTTCTCTGACTTAGATGAAATTTAACTGATTGTCATATTTCCATTACTTATAATTACTGTAGCTCCAATTTCCTCTAAATGGCTTTTAAATATTAGTATCCTGCACCAATTTGCTTTTGATTTGAATGGCTGAATAACACTGTATATGGTAAATTAAAAAGTATAAAGCATGAAGTCACAATAAAGAGCAGTAATTCAATTAACAATTTTCAGTTTTAGTTGTCCTATTTAAGACCAGTAGGCAATGACAAGGGCTGTATAATGACACCAGTCTGGAAATAACTGAATATTTTAATTGAGAGCTGCTGGGGCAACCTCCATTTGGTTCCAAAAAGCCCTTGACTTACACAGAGTTACACTGAATTTATCTCTAAAAATATTCAGTACAAAGTTTTTTCATCATGGTCTCAATCTTTTTTTTTTTTTTTCTAACCCTTGAGTAAGTATTCTGGTCCAACTTTATTTATTTCTCTCTCATAATGATATTGAAGTCTTTGATTTTGGCTGTGCTGGGCTTTAATTGGCAGGTGTGTGTGTGACAGCTCTGCCTCCTTCATAACTCCTTTTTATTTAATAAAACACAAAGTGCTTGACTGTGAACGGGGTTAAGACTAAGACGTTACAGTACATTGACAGCATCATTAAATTATCTTGATAGGAAATACTTGGCACAGTTTTACAAAGACTGTAAGCTAGCATTCAGCCACAGATTACACATGACCCCGATGGCCACTTGTGCTTTCGTAGCTTAGACTCATTTGTCTAAATATGGGTAATGTAGACCAGAAAACTATAATGTGATTGGCTTGAAAGATGGCAGCTCACAAACCAATGGGTGACATCACAGTTCACCAGCATACTGTATACTATATGTTCAGGATACAGTAACTGTCACTACCACTAATGAACATCTATGACAACAATATCATCATAAACCACAAATAAAGTTTTTAACCTTTAAGGAAAGTAGGAAAAGACCTCAAAGGTTCTGTATGTAAGAACTGCATTTGTTTGTCTGCTTACACAATGTTTATACTGGAGTTTTTGCTGACAGAAATGTTAGTTGACCGTGACTATTTCTAAGCCAACAATTGTTTTGCTTGCCTAAAAGACCCTGTGCACACGTCATGGGATTTTTTTGTGTGTTTTTCTGCAAAACACCATATGCTCTCTCTTAGGGTTTTGCAGTTTTGACGTATGCTGGTTTAAGCGATGACAATAATGTTCTCTTTCTTTTTCAGATGACTCATTATGAAATGTGTATTTTTAAACTAACAAAAATACAAATCACTGTCCCTTCTCTATGTATTTAAATCCACAACACCACTAGGATGGTATCAATGGCTCATCTGAAACCCTCCTAAATGTGAACATTTAAACTGAAGAAATACTGTGATTACAATAATGATTTCTTTAATTTTACAGCAAGAAAAACAATGCTTCCTCCAAGATTTGTTGTTTATGTTGTTTGTTTTTCTTATTTTGTTCGTTAATTTTTTTATGATTTACTTGATTTTGTTAACATGTTGATTTTGTTGTTTATTTTACTCTGACCCATAATGATGTGGAGCCAAATGTAACTGACCACAGGTACATTTTTTTCTTCCCAAATATAATGGAGTAAAAGCAAAAAGTAATCCACAAAACATCAACTCTCAGAAGTATTTTTTTTGGAAAAAACAACTCACAAGACAATACTGTAACATACAACCCATTGGAGGTGAAACAGGTAGAAATAAGAGGCAGTATCACTCACTGCAAGCCTGCATTTTTTCCAAGACAGATTTCAACTCCCCACATCATGATATCCTTGAAATGATACAGTTGTCCAACATATAGCCTGTGAAATCCGATGAAATCCTCTTTGTGAATGAGTAATGGGATTTCAAAATGATGGAGAAAAAGGCAGAAGGGAGGGAGGAAAGGTGAGGGAGGGCAAGTCCTTTTATTTATTACTGGTCTTTTTGAGAGGCAAGGAAGATTAAAGTTACAGGGACTGTTGATGCCCTCTTTCAGCATTTTCCCTCAATATTGCTCTGAGGTTTATCAAAACAAGAGGGGATGCCTGATATCCCGCCATACCACTGGGAATAACAAATCATACTTGTATTCCAGCCATATTCACAGGCTTAGGACAGATAGGAGAAGAAAGAGGAGAGGCAACAAGACAGGGCGGTTGTCGGAGCATACAGATGGCAGGAAGTAATGGTTGCAGTTGCGAATGAAGCAGAGGACGACAAGACAGAAGCTTTGATTTGTCTTCTTTGCCTTGTTTGTATGTCTATCTGGTGCTGGGGTAGCTCTAAATGACTGAGGAATCATTGTTTTGTCTCAGTATCCACACTTTGTCAGAAGAAAAAAAACATTTTGATTCTGTGCTGCGTTGCTGTATAGACGTGGCTTTTCTCAGACTGCATGCTGTCAGACTGAAGCGCATGCTGGCAGAGGGAAAAATCTAGCTTATGAAGAGTCAGAGCGACTAACAGAAAGGGAGACAGAGACAAGCCTGAGGCACTGACGGTCCCAGGAGCGCTGCTGTGTATGCTCCTTTGTGTGTGTGTGTGTGTGTGAGAGAGCATGTGTGTATGGGCATGTGTTTGTGTGGTCCTCTTGAGGCTGGCAACAGAGAAAGGATAGGAGTGCTACTGATCATCAGCCCCCAGGCCAGCCACTTGAGACCAACTCTCAACTTATGGAAATTACTCAAACACACATCCACACACAGAGGGGGGTTATGATTTTAGGTACATGAGTAGAATGTTGAGGAACAGCAGATGGTAAAGAGGAACCTTCCACTGGCTGTGTGTTCCTCTCTGTCCCTCTGGAGTTTCTGTTTCTGTCTTTGGGTTTTTGGCTCATTCCATTAAAAAGGTCAGCTGAGGTGAAGAAAGCATCCAAGTGTGGGTGACAGAATCTGTGTTATGATCCACAGTGTACATAACAACTTCTCCCTACTCTCTGTGCAGGGAATGTCAATTAAGGGACCTTCACTTGTCAAAATTCATCCATTCGGACAATCCTGCCACATCGTCAAAGTAGAGTGCGAACATGTCATGACCTTGGGGTGTTTGAATAAATTCCTATAGGAGAAGACTTCCCCCTGTGAAACAACTAGTTCCACACGCTCTAAAATTTTATCTGTAGACTAGCAAATGATGCCACCAGATGAGAAGCTTTTGAAGCTGGTAATTCTAATTAGATTTTCATATGGCATGGTCCTCATGAGAGCTAGTTTCATCACAGTGTTTGATGGTTTTGGTGAGTGCACTTGGGGACACATTAAAAGTTCTTCAGATTTTTCTGATTGACTAATCTTAATTTCTTAAAGTAATGATGTCTTTTCCCTTGTCTTAACTGAGTATTTTTGCTATAATATGGATTTGTACAATTATTGTAGTAGCACAAATAGAGCTATTGAGTCTCTGGCCACCCTTCGTTTGCACAAGACAACTGATGATCTAAAGCAGATTAAGAAGGCAACAAGTAGAACAAATGAACTCTTGACAAGGCATAGCTGTGATTTGAAAATCGTTCCAGGTGACTGCCTCATGAAACCTTTGAAGGCAAAGTTGTCATCAAAGCTAAATGTGGTTACTTGGACAATGTAACATGACATTATGGGTTAATAGTTACCTGTTACCACCACTTACTACATAATTCCATATGTGCAATGTTAAAAATGATAAAAATAAAAAACAGAAGCTGATGGAGAAAGTGTGTCCAAACTTTTGACAAGTAGAGAATATGTGACTTTTCTTATTCATGTCATGATGGAAAAAAAGACAAATTCACCAAACATTGCTTGTCTCTTCCATCACAGCTGTGAAATCCAATCTGCTGTGACAAAACATTAACTGTTGTAAGTGTTCAGAGAATTTTCAGTGATGACCCGACCTGAGACCTTTGACCAGAGCCTTGTAGCAGTTGGTTAGTCATGATGTTTTCATCAATGATTAAATGATGAAATAAATACACTGTTATATGGATGGCAGACTTCACTTAATACCCTAATAATGTAAACACCGACTATATAAACTTTGCACTGCTGAAATAAAACTCTGGCGTAGATTTAAACAAAAATAACATCATTCCACATTGTTTGATGGAAAGTATGTAAGTCATTAATACATATATGTGTTTTCATTTAGGTTACACAGTTACAGTAGGCTGGATAAACAAGCATCAATTCAACTTGGTAGAAGTTTAATTATAAAGTCAACAATTGCGCTTTTTTTACAGTACTTTTAGGGGAGTGGAAGTGTTGATTATCGGGCACTGCTTACAGCCTCACAGTTGTCAAGTTTGTCTGTTGTGTTGTTGCTTTTTACCTGTACCAGATGATGAAGGAATCTGAGGTGGAGATGCTCCTCAGTCAACCTGTGGTTAAATAAGCTACAGTTGCTAGCTCTGAGTAGCTACAACTACGGCTCTTTTCAACTCCGCAAATGAGTAGGGATGGAAAATGAGGACTGGTTCTTGTTAAGAACTGGCTCCCTGTGGATCAATTCCTTGGGATCGTTATAGTGTTTGCCTTAACATTTCTGTTATCAATCCCATCATGTACGCAATGATGTCACACGCATGCAGCACCAGTTTGTTTACATTTATCCACCATGTCACCAGGCAGAAGTACTGCAAAGAGTGGTTTTATTTCACATGTAAAGATAATAGCAAGGCCTCCTGCAATACTTGCAAAGCTGTCATTTCATGTAAGGGAGGAAATACTCATACACCCAGCATGTAATTTCATGCAACACAATGCCATGTATCTGACAGCCTGCCAGGCAGCAGCAACACAGCTGACGTTAGTGCAGCATCCATCGCAATAGGTAATGTCAGTCCCCGCTCCCAATTCTGTCTACTGCGTTACTTAGCACCGTTTGATTGGTTCTGTGAACTTGCTTTCACTATACATATAACCACTGTTTCCATTTATTAGATGTACGTAGATGATGCCTGCCACAGGCAGACCGGCTCAGAGGCTGCAGCACCCGTGCACTAACTACTGCTTTGACTGAGGCAGGAAGAGGAGAATGACTGAGGAGGGAATAAAGGAATTTCAACAAATAGTGACTAGGTTGGTGGTAAAAGACCACACTGTTTTTCCACAGTAGATGCCCCTGACTTTTGGTTATGACCTGTTAAAGTTGTATGTTGTAGTTCTAACCAATATGATTAGATGTAATTTATTCTCACTCATATACTTTCTGTGTACAAGACAGTGGTGAGGCCAGCGATGTATGGTTTAGAAACAGTGGCACTGAGAAAAAGACAGGAGGCAGAGCTGGAGGTAGCAGAGATGGAATTGTTGAGGTTCTCTTTGGAAGTGACGAGGATGGATAGGATGAGGAATGAGTACATCAGAGGGACAGCACATGTACAGTAAGATGTTTTGGAGACAAAGTCAGAGAGGCTAGATTGAGA
>JAQQAE010005215.1:0-17872 GCA_029823295.1 Pseudamia nigra | reverse complement strand
TCTGCATGGGTTCTCTCCCAAAAGCATGCACTAGGGGTTTAGGTGAATTTGTCACTCTATATTGTCCATAGGCATGAATGGTTGTCTGTCTCTATATGTCAGCCCTGCAATGAACTGGCGACTCATCCAGGGTGTACCCTACCTTCACCCCAAGTCAGCTGGGATAGACTCCAGCACCCCCTGATCCTTGTGAGGATTAAGGGTAAAAAAATGGATGGATGTTACTTGTTTCTGTTCATTTTCTGGGCTATTTTACTCATTTCTGTCCATTTTTTAAAATTATGTTGTTCATTCTATGCATTACGCCGCTCATTTTTGTGCATTTCCTTGCTCATTTTTTGCCCCTTTTTTAAAAATTATTTTGTTCTTTTTTTGCATTGTGCTACTCATTTTTTACATTTTCTTGATTATTGATTATTTGGTTCATTTCTATTCATTTTGTTGATTATTTTTGATCATTATTTTAGCTTTTTTATTTTCCTTAATATTTTTCATTTTCTGCGTTATGTTTATTTTTTGTGGTATGTTACTCATTTTTGTTCATATTGTTGATTATTTGATTCATTTTGGATCAGTTAGTGGATTACGTTGCCTTCTTAATTACCCTCTTTATTATATGCATTGCACTACTCATTTTTGTTCATTTTCTTGATTATTTTGTTCATTTTTGAGAATTATTTTTGCTCAGTTTTTTTGTCCATATAACTATTCAGTAAATTGACAAAATGAAGTGTGTGACACTCAAAATTTCCAGGAGCATCCAGAGATGCCTGGCTAAAATGTAGCATTGCTTAAACAAAACATACCCTCTTGTATGTAACGCCAGCAATTCAAGTTGAAAGGTTGTCTTTTCTGTGTCAACACAGTTATGCACTTTGAGCTTTAATTTGTAGACACACAGCCTTTTTGCAACACTTGCCACTTTTCCTCGTCACATCAACTTTTCCACACAAAGAGGGAAGTCTCCAGTGCTTTGTGTCCTAATGTTTTCATGTGTTCTTTCAGCATCACGTAGTGCAAACTTGGCGGCAGTATCTCTTGAAAGTCTTCCAAAACTTTTGAGAAAATGGAAGCTGATGCAACTCTTTCCACGCAAGTTGAATTTTGCGTTTTGGGCCAACTTTGCCAGTCTCGGAGTGTGAAATTTGCTGTGACATGCTCACTCTCTTTCTCTTTGCCTGCTTTTATCCCCATTTCTAAAATTGCACTCTCTCATTCATTCTGCTACACAGTGTCTCATAGTCTCTGCCTCTATCTTATTCTTGCTCAGACACAGTAAGCTCATACTCGGGCCCTAAATTGCTTTTAAGGATGAGTTTTCACTTTGGTTTCACAGTAATTACAGTAAAACCTGAGCCAAGCCTCTTTTTTCCTTTACAAAAAGCTGTTTTGTAATGGATAACATGGTGCCTGTGTAGATGTACAACCTCGTTTTCAAAAAAGTTGAGTCGCTGTGTAACATGTAAATACATACAGAATATAATGTGCAGAACACTGAAACCCCATATATATTTCCAAACAGCACAAAGACATTTAATTGATGTTGCATCACTTCTCCTTTTAACAACAGTGTTTGCAGACCAGTTGGAGTAATTCTTAAAGTGGAATGTTTTTCCCTTCTTCACTGATGTAGGATTTCAGCTGCTTAACATTTTAGGTCTGCTTTGTCCTATTTTATGTCTTATAGTGCACTGAGCCTGTTTAAAGGGTGACACGTCTGGTGGTATCAGGCCAGATTAGCACCAGGACTCTTTTACTAAAGAGCCACGCTGTTGGAATGTGTGCAACATGTGGTTTGGCATTTTGTGGTTGAATTAGAGAATGCGTGTCCTGAAAAAGAGGTTGTGTACTTCTTAGATTGTCCAACATTAATTTACCATCACAAATGTGCAGGATGCCCAGGGTTCTAATTTACAAACGTCAAACACGACTCCAGCACCAAGCAACTTAACAATTGTTGCTGGTCTTCTTTTTAAAAAAAAAATCTGTAAGTTCTAAAAGTGTTGTTGTTGCTTTGTTTTTTTTTTTTTTTTTTAAATAAAAGAATAAGTTGTATCCTCTAAATTGTATCAGTGTCATGCAACTAATGTGATTGGTCACGGGACTAGGCTTCTTGTAAGGAGATGTCTGCCTCAAACTTATACAAGAGGAAGTAAATAAAATACCTTAATTATCAGATATAAATAAAATATTTTGTACATATATTTTTAAAGGGGCTACTACTGATATATAATGAGGATTATATGCCAGCATGCATCTTTTGAAAAGAAGAGTAAATGTAAGCAAGGCAACATTTGCCATTGCTCCAGAGTCCAATCTTTATGCTCCCTAGAAAACTGATGCCTTTTTTTCCAATTAGCCTCAATGATAAGCGATTTTCTTAAGGCTACACAGCTGGTTAGTCCAAACCCCTTGAATTCCTTTCATATTGTGCATGAGGAAATGCTCTTATATTCACTATTAAACATAGCCCTTAGTTTTACTGTTGCTTTTTTACAATTTTATTTGACCAAGCGTTTCAGTGATCACCCATCACAATCGTTTGATTTTTTTTTTCTGACCACATTTCTTCCTTGAAGATGATGGTTCCTCACTATCCTTCCAGTTTTTAATATTGCGTTGAATAGTTCTTAACCCAATTTTAGAAGTTTCAGCAATGTCCTTAGATGTTTTCTTTGCTTGATGCATGACATTAATTCCACCCTTCTGAAACAGATGAACATCTTTTCCACAACCACAGAATGTCTTTGACATGGTTAAGAAGTGAGAAACTACTGACTGCATCACTTAGGGTTAAATAACTTGTTTCCAGCTGAAACATAATCACCCATGCAGTAATTATCCAATGGAAGGCTTTTACCTGTTTTTATTAGGTAAATCAAGGCCAGGCAGTGTATTATGTTTTTTCTACACAGCTTAAAACTATCTGAGGTTTTGGATCTTCTAGACTTCAGAGAACACTAAAGTGATGTGTGTTACATCACAGTCACGTGCATCCCATCTTCAGTGCGCTGAATAACTCCTACAAGATGATGTCCTACACAAAACGGCATCAACCAATTAAAGCACGATACCCTATTATGGCAAGCATAGCAGCAAGGTGATTATCAGGGGCAAACCAACCCAGTCGGGGTACAAGTTGTGAAGCCTTCCTTTAGGTACATGTTTGACATGGAGTCCAATTTTGGAGTCTGCACACATCTGCCTGAAGCTGACTTAGGATAGGGCCCAAGTGTAGCCATTGGTCTGGATGAACAAGCAGAAGTTCCTCCAGGATGCACATATGTGCATGATAACCTTTTCACATCAGTTGGCCTCACTGATGAAGTGACCAAACATGGTCATGTCTATTATGTGCCTGATATATGTAAATAGGTCAAACTGAAGAATTTGTGCAAATTTAGACTATGTGCTTTCCCACTGGCAACAACTGTTGCCAAGCATAAAACCTATATTTTCACTAACATAAACAACTTGAAATGAAAAAATGCATACATATTATGTGTTAGGGAGGTGGAAGGAGTGAAATGCATTGCTTATTTTGCAGGGGAATACAGTATCTGGGATTAAACAGGTTAATTATCAAATATCAAAATCGTAAAGAAGAGGCGACGGCTTAATGAGCTTGGGCCAAGACAAGGCAGCAGCATTCTGGATCAGATTTCATAAGGCTTCCTTCTTCATTTAAGGTTTAGAAACAGCATTAACTGTGTTTACGACAATGATTCTTTGAAGTGTTTCTGAACCCTTGCAGTGATGTCCACTGAATCATGTCTGTATTTAATGTAGTGTTGTCTGAGTGCCCCAAGATCACATTCATTCATTATTTGTTTTCATCTTTGTCCCTTCCATACAGAAATTTCATCAGATTCTCTAATAGTTTAATAGTATTATGAACTGAAGAAAATGAAATTCCCAGTTTTTCTGCAGCCGTACTCTGAGAAGCATTTGTTAAAGTGTTGCACTATTTGCCAGAGTAGCCTTTAACAGAATTCTGAACCCCTCGTCATCTTCAGTTCAGCGAGACTCAGCCTCTCTGGGCTCTTCTTATTAGCTTTGACAACATTACTAACTTATTATAAGTAATTGTGGGATGTTCCACCAACCGTTTCACAACTTTTTCAGTATATTCTTGCAGTTGACTCAACCTTTTTGAAATGTGTTGCTGACCTCAAATTCACAATGAGATATTAATTTCCCAAAAGTGATTCAATTTCTCAGTTTACCGTATATGTTATCTTTATGCTATTTTCAAATTACTATGATTTACATTTTACACAGTGACTCAACATTATTGAAACGGGGATGTAAACAAATTGTGACTTCTTGTGCACTACGTTACCCTCCCACACTTTTCCCACTGAATAGCTTTACATGGCTTGTTTGTTTGGATAATGCATTGACGTTGTAGTGCTATTGTACCATACCACAATCAAAGAAACAGCTTAACACCTTGCTAGAGGACAAAGTCAGGGGAGCATCCGGCATCCGTGGCCTTGCCTGGGACATGACAGTAGGAGGAAGAGAATGAGACTCAGCTATACCGGATGTGTAGTCAGGAACCAGTCATCACTCTCTTCCTAATCTCCCTGTTCACCCCCCTGTTCACAACCATCTGGAAAGGATGCCAGAGACTGGCGTGGTTGCAGAATTAGACTCACGGGTATGGGAGTGTTGCCAGGCTCAAGAGGAAAATCCTGGATGGAAAAGGCCTTTTTGCAGTTTGTGCCTGTCTGTCCTGCGTCCTTGCTCTGTGGTGTTGGACAGCAGCCTATAGTGCTGACGTAGGCTGCCCTGCCTCTCAACAAGACGACATCTAGCTCATCTGGCATCTGAAGCGTGCCCATAAGAACAAATCCCCTAGTCGGGATTAGTCACGGGCCACAGAGAAGCATCACTTTGAAGTGCGACACAGTCGGGCTTGAACACTGATCGATGCAGTTATTCTGTTGTCTGTGGTCTGTATATGCAGTCATGTGCCTATTTGGTTTAACAGGGCATCTGCAGGGCTTTTGTCTTTTATTCCATTTTCTTGTTTGAATCTGATTGTGCCAAAGTGAGATTTTTCTGCATTAAAGTTCACATTTGTCACATTTTATGCACTTTTTTTATTTACTACATGCACTTTTCAAATTTTATAATCTTGCAGAGCGTTTTATTTTCATCTTTGCTCAGTTTTCAGGTTACATTAATCATTCGTTTCATTTTATTGAACATTCTGGTGACTTTGTGCAGTATTTTGGCTATTTTTGTCCTTTTCCTGTATGTCATGTAGTTTTAATGATTTTTATTAGTTGTTAAAAATGTGTGCCCTAATTTTATTCAAGTTTTTTGTTGACTTTGTGTGTTATTTTTAGTGATTTTTGTCCATTTTCTTGATTCTGTAGTACAGTTTTATCCATTCGGCTTTTTTATCAGCTTTGTTGAATCATTTTATTTTTTCTGGACAATTTGTAAACTGCTTGTCATTTCCACTCATGTTCCTGATTACTTTTCACATTTTGTGGTTATTTTTTTGCACATTTTATTGATTATGTTACTTTGTTCATTCATTTTGATAATATGTAAATTTATGGTGATTTTTGTGGAATAATTTTGCTCATTTTTTCTGGTTATACTGTAGATTATTTGGATAATTTTTTGCTAATTTGCTTGACTCTTTTGCTCATTTTTTTATATGACAGTGATGTTAAAAAGCATAGAATTCAAGTGGCAGATACCTGTAGACACCCTGTAACAGCATAGAAAGACTGTTCTTTCGTCCTCTCTCTTTCATATTAACCACCTTTTCAAAACATTCCAGGTCATATTTGGGTTAGAGCTGTTTCGACTCTTTCCCCCTGGAGAACGTTGAACGGCCAAGTGCTGTCTTTCCCCACGTAATGAGAGCCCTAGCTACCGAATACCTGGCTGCAGAAATAATGAGCTGAAAGATGCATGTGTTTTGTGCACTTTCATACTGACTGATGTTCATAGTCTTCATTAATAATACCTATTCTCCTTGCAAGATAAGGGAGTGTGTTAAATAGTGTCAGGTTTGACCCTGTTGTCATTGATTCAGGTTGGCTAACTGGTGCTGTGAGATGAAAAGAACGGAAATTATGCTCTCTCCATGGTTACCTAGGGTTTATTGTGAGCTACAGTAAAGAACCTTTAGTCTCTGACAGTGTGGTTGGTAAGCCAGATGGAATACTGACTGCATGGAGAAATTCTGTGGTCACCTGATGGACAGCTGGTGCCAAAACTGTTGATCATCTCTCCTGTGCATTGCTTTTTTCATTCAGAACTAGCAGTCAAACTAGTCATAATACAGCCGCTGCTTTGCTTCCACCTTTCATATCCTGTCAGCTCAGTGGTCTGTAGGGAGAGGAGACGGGGGCAGGAAGTCATAATAGCCCGTTTGGGGGACAGCGCCAGTGTCAGTGTTTGTGTGTGTTCATAAATGAGTGGCCTTGAATATGAGCTGTGGATCTGATCCCATGAGAGGAGTTCATCCTCGCTGATGAGCTGCTTCTGATGAGTTCCCCTTGCAGTAATACGGGCCAGAGTCATGAGGGTTGGTCAGATGATAACACACATCAGTCAGTCCCTGCCTGATTTCCACTTGACAGACCTCCGTTGTCTTTGGAGTGTCTCGACCTCTGCAATCTCATGATTTGAAGATCTTAAGGGCCTGATTTACTAAGCGGTGCAAATCAAGGTGAGGCCACAATCCAGCGACGGCATCAATGGGAGGGGCTATTTCAGCATGTGACATGGCTTGTAATCTGACAAACAAGGGCTGTGTTTAAACAAATATCATATTTAGGAAGGTAGTTAACCGCAGGCTTTGCCATTGGTAGGGAATAGTACACACTTCCAGTTTCCCCGAGTGGGTGGAGTCAGAAGGGTTGAGCCAATTATGTTCACCCCTCCAGAGCGATTGAGATATGACTGGAACAGGACGGGCTGCAGGTCCCAGAAAAGTGAACACGGAGACAGGAAGTGACATGGGTCACACTTCTCTAAAGTGTTTGGTTCAAAATGGCCCGATATACCCTACACACCACATATAAGAGACCACTGCAATGTTTTTTCTGAAATCATCATCTGTACATGTGACTTCCATTCCATTGCATTCCATTCCAGTGTCTGTTGAATCCTAACACAAGGACACCTCATTCGACTGATTAGCTGATCACCCGAACCAAATCTTATTTAACAAGGAAAAGTAAGCAGATCAGGGTTTTCTGAACTCTTCCTAGGTGAAAACATTTCTATTGTGCTGTTACAAAATGAATATGAACTTGTTTTCTTTGCATTATTTAAGTCTGAAAACACTGCATCTTTATTTTGATCATTTGCCGTGTCCTGCAATAAATGCTTGAATTGACAACATTTTTATTTGGAATTTGGAAGAAATGTTTTTAGCAGTTTAGAGAGTAAAACAAAAATGTTCATTTTACCCAAACACAAACCTGTAAACAGTAAAATCAAAGAATATGATATTTTGCGGAGGTCTCTTATTTTGTTCCATAGCTATATATCTACGGGGTCACCTTAGCCCCAGCTGCTTATTTCCTTGGTTGAATGTTACAAGCTGCAATATCATACCATTGTTTACAGTAATAATCTGCATGAAGCTACATCACACCATAAGGGTTCCAAGTACTCATGCATGTAGTCAGTTGTCTCAACCCAAGTGCACAGCTGATATTCTCCATATTTGATACACTAATTGCGGTAATTGTGCCCCGATGATAGATGAGAAAGATAAAGAGAGACTGATCTGAATGTATCATCTGATGCAGTATATCAGACAGACAGCTGGAGCAGCATACTGACAAATATGGCTTGATCAGTATTCAGCTGAGTATCTTTGACAAACTGCAGATTTTCCATGTTCTTCACCCGCTCCACCTTACTTCCTACTTTTGGTCAATCAGTTTACCAGCAGCACACACTAAACTACTCTGAACACAGCCCACATGTAGGTTTAAAGGTGCCGTACCGTGAAAATCCATTTTCACTGGGGTTTGAGGTTTATATAAACTCTAAATCTGAACGTGCTCAGTGCTCCACTGAAGTGGAAATGGAAAGAACAGAAGGTGATTTGTGACATCAAAAGTCACAACTAGTCGTCATCCAGATAAAATGCTTCAGTCCTGTCCTTATGACCCAGTAAAAGTCTACATTTGAAAATTTAAGTGAGACATTTTAAAACGTAACAAGCTACAGCCAATCATATTTGAGCTAAAATTAGCCCCACGTCCATGGGCAACTGTCAATATTTCTGACTTTTTTCACAAAATCGTTCATTAAAGTACACAGAAACATTCAAGAAATGGTATTGTTACTTTATAATTATAATGACTGAAGTAGAAGTACTCATAAATATATGTACTTGAATAAAAGAATATGTCATAAACGGACTACTGGGGTAACATTAATAATGTTGACCTTATTACTGCCTCGTATATTGTGTTCATTTATCCCTCATGAATAGTAATGTAAAGGTCTCATTAATTGTCATTAATCCAGAACCAGACAAATGTAAAAATACATGGTGTTAAACACTGCTCATGATATACTTATTGCAAGATTTATTGCTTAATTTGTTCATTTTTGTTCATTTAGTCATTTATTTTTGACCGTTTTTTCTTCATTTTGTTGCATTTGACCAATTTTGTCTCTTATCTTGTTTGTTTTTGCTTATTTACTCAATTAGTTTGATTTTTTTTTCCACTTTGTTGGTTATATTGTGGAATTTGTTCAATTTTGATTTGAAGATGGCCATCTGGTTTATTTTCTGTTTTGTTACTTGATAATTTTGTTGATTTTGGTGCTCTTTTTTTTTTACTTTTTGTTCATTTTACTCCTACTCATTGAGCTGTAGCTGTAAGTACATTTTTCCCACAAAAACCACCCAAGCACATGTAATGAAGTAAATGTACTTGAGTAATAACCACCTCTGCCAAGGACACTTTATTTTGTCAACAACTGTACAGAGGTCTTTAATAAACAGAAGCACTACAGATAATAATGTGTTAGGATATGGGTTTTAATGCATGTGAGCACAGACCAAGGAAAGGCAGCAGAAGGAGAAGTAGTCTGTAGTAGATGAGGAGGTGTGAGTGGAATGGAACAATTTCAGTTGCTTAAAATGCCAAAAATTAAAATCACAATTGCCAACCTTTTCGTCGAGGGACATCTGCACATGACAGTGGGCAGTGTGGTAAAGGCAGGAGGGCGGAGGAGATTAAAGAAGATGACATGATGCAAAGGAAGTACGCGGTGAAGTTAGAGTTGTACGCTTCAGATTAGACAAATCCTGCATATTTGAACTTTAAATTTGCAGCTATAGGTATGGATTTGAGTTCACATTGTCTAGACAGAAAAACATGTAGAAGTTTAAAAGGGAAGCAGAGTTTTCCCACATGAAAATCAATGTTGCTCTGACCTGAGGGATAAACAGTACCTGCCCCTACCAAACTGGTTTTGTGCATCTTGTGCAAGTTTGAATCTGAACATTGTTCAAATCATGAAGGATAAATATGTTCACTATTTAAAAAAAAAAGAAAAAAAAAAAGAAAATCAGCAGCCTGGTGTTCAGATACAGAGTGCACCATGGCTCTATTCAGCCATGTAACCAGGACTATAGTAATCAGGGCCTGGCATGCCGCCTTTTGGTTTGTACAATATGTGCGCACATTGTTCGGTCGTGTAGTGGTTTGTAAGAAAAACAGCATGGAGCAATATGGTTTGTCCTCCCATAATGTATCGTTGGTCTCGCACTGTGAAAGCAAGGTTTTCTCTTCTACTTCCATCCCTCCCACTCTTTCTCTCTGTCTGTCTCTCTCTCTTTTTCCTTTCTCTCACACTCTGCAAGGGTGAACGTGGGCGGCTGTACAGAGCATGACAGCCGTGCTCTGTTGAATGTAGACTAGAAATGAGGAATAAAGAAATGCAACACCCATGGAAATACCGAAGCAGTCATGATAAACATGGTTGTTTGAAGATTTGCAGTTGTTGATCTTATGGATATGCTGCACCACCATTTTCAGGTGTATGTGTTTATTTTTCTAAAGCGTTGTTTGCATGACTTTTGAAATTAGATTCAAAAGTCCTCCGTTAGATCTGTTTTCTCATATTTTCTGATGCTCCCCATCATCCTGCATATTTTGTTTGTGCTCGAGACGAGGTATGTTTGCATCCCAAGCCTTTGTTTCTGTGTTGGCTTTTATGCAGGCATCCTCTTCCTTCCATCGTCTGCACTCCTGCTGTGATTAGTGCAGAGAACTGCTCGGCAGCAGTGACACTCATGAGCACAGCATCAGCCTCCAGCAGTGTGTGTGCGTGTGTGTGTTTGTGGCTGCATTTTGGTGGCTGTATGTTCATCTACATCACAGTGAGGGTTGCTTGTGTGTGTCACGCCCTTCTTGACAGAGAGTTGTCATTGATGAATGCATCAGCAGCTGGGTTAAAATGAATTTTACTTACGATTCTGTTTCTTATTCTGTGTTTTTATTCTCCTGACCAAAAACCAAACCCCAGATTGATATGTTTTTCAATTTCCTTGCAGGGTTTATTTTTTTTGATAACGAGAGGAAATGGTGTTGGTTCGTCGGATGGCTGCACAGTAGTCGAACTGGGCGTGGAGTCAAGGCTGCCGTGGCCTGCTGGGTGATGGGTGACTCTGCAAAAATCATTTTAGAGTGCATTAATATGTGGCTGGACCTCTGAACTGATTCCAAAAATGAAACGTGACTGCTTTGGGTCTATATGAATGAATGAAAAATGAACGGTTGTGCAAGTAAAATGTAAAATGGAATTTGTCTTGACACTTAAACAGACGCAAGAGCTTTGAGGTTGCCTAGGCAACTGGTTGCCTGTGCAGTAAATGGGCAAGTGGGCGTGGAGTCAACAGGGGTTTGTGGGCCGGTGAGAGCGGAGGCAGGCGATTGGCACACAGCACATGCTGCACAGGGGCTAATGCTGATGAGCTGACAGCGGTGTTGACCTGCGTCCATCTGCTGGGAAATGAGGTGGGTCACAACAACGTGACATGTTGGAGCAAACACCTCCCTTGTTTTTGTGCTGTACCGCAGCTGCAAGCCGACAGCGGTCTGTGAAAACATCCCACTCAGAGAACACCTGGTGCAACAGGGATTGCCTCTTTTGTAGTTGCTTTTGTTTTATTTTTAGAATTTGTGTTTTAGGTCTGATTTTTGCTGTGAAGTCATGCATCATTGTGACTCTTGGGCAATCACTAACAAAGAGAAAATGGCTGATTAAATAAAATGGTACTATTGTTGCTGACTGTGTATGTGCCAGTCTCATTCATCAGTCATTACAAAATAAATAGAATCCAAATTTCAGTAGCTTTTCATTGTTGCAGGTAAATTGAATTTTTTATTGGCAGGACATGTTTTTATATACATACATTTATATAAAACTGTTATTTTATTTAGATGCGTCCTCCCAAAATAGTTCTTGGGCTGAATGGTGATGCACAATGTCACCATTCAGCCTAATGGGGACATTATGTATCACATTGTGTATCACAGTCAATAAACCAGACTGTGAACAAAACAAAAAGCAAAGACGAGATGTTCAAAAATCTGTAACAACAATACATGCAAATGAAAAATGACATAAAGCCACCTACCTTGAGTAAAAACAAGCCTGTCTTTGTTCCGTCAGTTGCTTTCCACAGCAATGCCCGATTTATTAAAATAGAGCCCAATTCAAGGTTTGCCTGTCCTACTTAACAAACTACAGAGCTTTGTAGCTTCTTGTTAAACTGTTGGAGCACAGACCATATCTTTATTGCTGTGGTCAGCCACCACCTTTGTTATATCATTGCACTAGGTAGTTTTTCTTCTGATAAGGCATACTGTGAGTGAATGGGACTTGCGGTTCTCTTCATTTTGGAGCAGAAACATTTTGTGGCTGCAAATGTAAATCTATACCAGTGTAAACTCTGTCTGATTATCTATCTTGTGTTTGACAGTATATTGATGCATAGTGACTCCATGCTTGCAAACCAAAATTATCATCACAGTAACATAGGTCCTGTTCTTTTTCTCACTCGTACCACTTGGTGTTAGAGTCCAATACTACTAAGTTACTATGAAAGATGAAGGATCTAGTATTGTTGTTCTCTTTTTGCATTAGTATGCATATCCACTACAACACTACAGACTGCATACCACAGTTCTGCTGTTGGCTCTTCAAGGTTACATGACTCCCTTTACTATAAAAGTAAAATAAGCAAACAGTAACATGTATTCCATATGTGTAGCAATAAATCTTTTGTGTGTATAAGCCATGCATGGAGGAGCATACACTGCCATTTATCCTGAATCACATATTCCCACTGCTACTTTGCATTGTGTAACATCTTTAATGGCTTCTTATTTACATAAGTTTGCAGCCCCTTTTGTTGCATTTTCCCCTCACTAAGTCACCTCAGCCATTTTGTTCTTACTTTGAGTGAGAGGCCGATCAACAGTGAGAAATTCCACTGAGGATGCAGAGTGCGTGGGCCACTACCCCACTGATGAGCTTCTTATGTAATATCCGTCTTCCAACCTTTCAGTGCATGCTGGTGGTGGATTGTCCGCAGTGAGCACAATCTGGCAGATTTTAGTTTTGGACACGTTTAATATTTTCTGAAGGCGCATTTGCACATGAGAAGATTTGGAGATCATCCTTGTGTCTTATGTTTTCAGCAGGATTGAAGAAAACAGCAAGCCATATTTCGAAATGATTAATAGTCAGCTTTGATATATACATGCCCAGAATCTGTAGTCCATTTTAGTCGTTAATTCACATATTCATACATTTCCTTTTTAGTGCAAGAGGCCTGCATCCAAATACTTCTCTCTAAATGTATTAAGCAATTTCCTACAGCAACAGTGACCCCCTGTGGACACCCCAGGCCACTACACATACACCAGGAGACTTGCTGGTGACCTCAGATGTGAAACTCCTCTAGATATTACATCTAACAGGGCAACGGCGTATGCACCCTGCATCAAATTGAAGAGAGGTGACACCACATTCACTGTAACAAGCGGTATTACCCATGAGCAGCGGGGAATGCAGAACTAGAGGGCGCCTGTTGTGCTGTGCCCGTCTCTGCACAGTACGTGGGCAGAGCTTATGTTGGGATTTAGATGAATCTCCTCCGTTTATTGTGTCAAGACAGTGTTCAGTTGTTGGCTAAAGTCAGATTATCTACTTGTTTACTCTCTGCAGCTGTCCCTTCTCCAGGGGCTGAGCACAGATGACATGATGTTTTAGTTATTATTACTGGATCTAGCAGTTGCATCAGGAAAAGGCCACTGTATCAGAATGATACTGCACTTATCACTTGACTGACATGTATATGATATTTTATTGATTTTCTGCTGGTATAGTTGGATGAACCTGGGCAGCTGAGATCATTACCTTATGTGACCTCTATTATTCATTGAAGCTGTCCTGTTGTTCAGCGGGCAGGTGGTTTTAGTCTTGATTCCTATAAAGGCTATTTTGGAATTAAGTCTTCATTTTCCGAGCTGTGGTTCGGCATTCATGTCTCGCTGCTAGAGCTGAGAGATGAATCATATTTTCATCATCACATGAGAATATGCCTGGTAAAAACACTGCAAAAGACTCCTTCAAATGCAGTGGATAAGAAATGTCTACCTACGCTACCAGTTGGACATTTGGCACATTCTCCTTCAGAGATTTTTTTCCTTACTTTTGATTATTTTCCACATTATCTATAAATACTGAAGACCTCCAAATTGAAAGAATATGTATGAAGTTATGCAGTGAAGAAAAATTGTGAAAGAACTCACAACATGTTGCATCTTGGATTGTCCAAAGTAGCCACATTTCGCTTTGTTGACAGATTCACGAGGTAGTCACCTGGATGATTTTTTTTTATTCACAGGTATGCTATGTCAAGAGTTAATTTTTGCCATTTCTTGCCTTCTTAATGCACTAGATCATCAGGTGTCTTGTGCAGTGGAAGGTTGGGTACAGAGTAAATAACCCTCTTAATGCCACTACAATTACTGTACAAATCCATATTATGACCAGAAATACTCAGCAGAGAAAAAACAATCTGTCATAGTTTTAAGAATTAAAGATTGGTTAGTCCAAAGAATAACAATAACTTGTCTGCAAGTGCAGTTGTAATTTTGGTGACTGCACTGTTTCTTGCCATAATATGGATTTGTTCAGTAGTTGTACCGGCACTAATAGGGCTATTGGCTCTGTGCCCACCTTTCCTCTGTGCTTGACAACTGATGGTCAAAAGCACATTAAGAAGGCAGGAAATGACAGATTAACACGGATTAACACTTGACATGGTATGAAACATGCTATGAAAATGCATCTTTACTGGGTTTTGAGGTTAATGTAATCTCAGTGGTGTAAAATTAAAAGCTGTCAAAACCTGAACCTGCTTACAGTCGGTACTGAGAAATCCACACAACAGGATTTTTTTATTTTTGTGATTTGTCGCAAGTCATGACCAGTCATCGTCCAGATAAAACACATTAATGTGACTCTCATGACTCAGTTGTTATCAATTTCTAAACTTAAATTTATGCTTAGGTAGATTCCTGCGATTTCCTTAACTTGTAAAATATCCTATCAGTATCAACATTAAAATGATTCTACGACTGAAATGTATAAATGAAAGATATTTTGCAAGTCAAGACACTGAGCAGGAGTTTCCTGAACATATATTTTTGATGTGATTTTGTCACGCTTATGCACTTGTCTAAAGAGTTGGATGTGTAGAGATATTTCTATTTTTTTCTAAACTTTAAATTCCTAAATTTTAAAATATCACATATTACAACATATTCATAATCAAGCTAAAATTAGCACCGTCCCAATAAGCAACAGAAAATTGTCCATGAAAATGTCATTATTGTGTGTTTATAGTGTCCTTTTGCCATAGTCTGATCCCAGGTCACCGTGGTAATGACCAGTGGTTCAACCAATCAGAGCATGATGGAAATGTGTGTGGGTACAACATTTTCTGATGAAATTAAAGCATGCGTAGCAGAGTTTCCAAAAGGCATTAGGAAACCAAGGCCAAATCAGATTAACACACTGTTTTGTGACCACCATTTCAGAAGACTTTAATGGACACTCATAAGTGTTACAGATATACATTTAAAAGCGTCCAGTCAACAATGTTGGAAAACTAGCTAGCAGCCTTTTGTTTGTGGTGGACCAATATAAATGACTAAACACATGACCTGGCAGTCCCCATGGCTTACCACCTCACAGTTGTCAAGCTAGTACGTCTGCTCTTTTGTAACCTGTACCAGATGTTGAATGAATATGAAATGCAGGCTGTCACCCATCCTGTCGGTAGATGAGTTACATATGCTATAGATGCTAACAACCGCTATGACTGTTTTCAACTCCGTGTGTGAGTACATGAGCTTGTGCACCTATGAGGTGGTGAGCTGTTTACTGATTGATTGATTGATTGATTGATTGATTGATACTTTATGGATCCCACAAAAAGGGGAAATTCACAAATTCACTGGTATATCGCGTGTCCAAACATGTACCATGGACTGCGACAAGTTAAGAGCTACATTCACAGTGTTAAAATATAGGACCTTTAAATGCATAAAGCCATTACTGAAAAGCACAGGTAACCATACAAGTCATAAAATGTTGCGATAAGTGCACAAGTAAAATCCAAAACAGAGGAAAATGATGTGGAAATTTGACATTTCTGGTCTTTTTAGAGAGAAAATAACACAATTATGAGGTAAATGTGAAAGACCTAATTAAATACAAG
Source organism: Pseudamia nigra (assembly GCA_029823295.1). Taxonomy (NCBI): domain Eukaryota; kingdom Metazoa; phylum Chordata; class Actinopteri; order Kurtiformes; family Apogonidae; genus Pseudamia; species Pseudamia nigra. The sequence continues at coordinate 2,067 of JAQQAE010005215.1, read as the reverse complement.
ATTACACACTTATTTTTCATCACTGGCTTTACATGAACCATATCACCATTAGAATATGTAACCAGGTTTTTCTCTGAGTAGCAATAATAAGAGGGAAAACTCTCACTCCACTATGTTAACATGCATAAAGACACCTGGTGACTAAGCTGTGCCTCATGAATACTTTGGTAGACTGCTGCAGGTTTCTAGGTCTTAGATCTATGGCAGAATGAGTCATTGCTGGACTCTTAGATAAAGACACCAGTAGAATCAAGAGCAGCTGTTACACCTGAAGAGGATAATTAACCATTCTTCTCCCACATAGAGTTATTATTAGAAAGTACATCACAATAGTCCTGAGAGTTTATTTGCGGTCAGCGCCCCACGGGGTCCTAGCGAGTCAGGCCTCGGCGTAGGTTCTTGCTGATGTTTATTTTGTGCCAAATGTGCATGTGTCATGACTTTTTGGGAGAGTGTGCAGTTTGCTTTCAAGACAAAGTCTACTTAGCAGCGTGAAAGCGAAAGCCAATTCAAATCAGACTGAATCCTGAGAGCAGCTGCTTATCTGTCAAGTATTTCTCAAGCAAACATGTATTTACCACTTTACGCAGTTTGTACAAGAAGTTAATTTGATGTTTGAGGAGCGGGAAATTACCAACGAGGACAGCAGTTACTCGTTTTTTTGTCTGCGTTTTTTCTGTTGTTTCGTGCGTATCCTGCCTGGTTTCTGAAAGATCCTTAAAATAAATAGGTTTATACTTCCAGGATTTGACGCCTGTGATAGACTGTCTGTCTCCACAATGCATATAGAAGTGATTTTTGATTTTTTTTTTTTTTTTTATCATTTACCATGCACTGTCAGTCAAAAGTTTGGACATATGTTCTCCCTCATATTTTTTTCTTTATTGTTTAATATTTTGAATATTGTATTGTATATTAATACTGATGACATTCAAACTGTGCAAGAATACATATGGAATCATGTAGTAAAGTGTTAAGCAACCCAGAACATGTTTTATATTGTAGATTCACAAGTGTACCTTGTCAGGAGTTAATTTGTGCCATTTCTTGTCTTGTTATTGTGCTTTCTTGTGCACAGGAGGGTGGGTACAGAGTCAGCAGCCCCATTAGTGTTACTACAACTACTGTACAAATCCATATCATGGCAAGTAACCGTTAACAGACAAGTCTATCATTGATTTCAGAAATAAAGGTCAGTCAATCTGAAAGCGTTTCTTGCCATAATATGGGTTTGTACAGTAGTTGTAGTAGCACGAATAGTGACACTGACTCTGTACCCACCCTTACTCTGTACAAGACAAAATGATTGCCCAGAGCACATGAAGAAGGCAAGAAATGGCACAAGTAAACACTTAAACTGTAAAATAAAAGCGGTCTCCCCGAGTGCAGAACAAATACAGTATGAGGTTCTGTATGTTGTTAGGGCGATTATTTATAATAAATAATTTTATTGTAAATAATGACTCCTCCAAGGTGTACCATGCCTTCGCTCAAGTCAGCTGGGATAGGCTCCAGTACCCCCCCCCCCCCCCCGACCCTCACGAGGATTAAGGGGTAGAAAATGGATGGATGGATAATGATTTTATCTTGCACTCATACTTTCTAGCTTTTATTTCCATTGTGTCTCTCTATTTTTCTGTAGTTTTTCTTGTTGTATTCGTAATATTATTGGGTTTAATCGTGGGTTTAATTTAAATTGTGTGTTCTTAATGCCTCAAATTCAACTGTTTTTCATATTTTTGTTTTATGTAAAGCACATTGAATTGTGTATGAAATGTGCTACATAAATACAAATGCCTTACCATAAAGGAGGGAGAATCGATATGCATGATGAGCAACATGGATGAAGAAGTGAAAGTCTTTCATCATATAGAAGCAGGTATGCAGCCTCAACTGGTCATTTTGTTTTACAGTAAGGACCTCATCGATTCAAACTGCTTATCTCAGGTGGCTGAGCATTTATATTGGCAAATGAAGTATACAATAAACATGTAAATAGGTTATGTCAAGAAGAAAAACAATCCCATCATTAAGAATTAAAGGCAGGTCTATCAAAAAAATCTCAAG
>JAQQAE010005214.1:0-17873 GCA_029823295.1 Pseudamia nigra | reverse complement strand
CAGCTATTTAGTCCCAATCCCTTGAGCTGCCTTTGCATTGTGTGCGTGGAAATGCTTTTACTTTCACTATTAAACATTGTCCTGAGGTCTTCTGTTTTTTTTTTTTTTTTACAATTTGATTTCACCACACATGTGATGATCATTCAAGATTTTTTTCCAACCACATTTTTTCTTCAAAGATGATGGTTCCCCACTCTCCTTATATCACTTGTTGGCAGTTGAAACATAATCACCCATGCAGAAATTATCCAATGGGAGGCTCATCCCTATTTGCTTAGTTAAATCCAGGTGGTGACCTTTTTTTGGCCAGGCAGTGTAATATGCACATGCAAACAATGCTCACAAAGTGCTGAACCTGAGCACTATTTGCTCATCTTACATCAGAGTCTGGTCAGAACGCAGGCTGGTTTGAAAGGGAAACTTCAGAAATGTCAAAGTTTACACTAATTCTATAGTAAAAACACACATTGGACCATTAAGACAGTGACCTCATATTTAAGGACTAGACGACAAACCACAGAATGGTTATATCTGGAGAATCAATGTTGAGATGTGCTGGATTTGATCTGTCAAAACACAAGTGGATTCAAGTCAGCATGACTTTCAGGAACAGAAGAATCTACTGGGCATTTACAGTACATTGGTTAGCTCATAGGTTTTGTTCCTGTTACTGTAATGACCTGTTAGAACAGCTGTCATCCTTATCTGCGTTACAGTATGTGCTTTCATACACACTGTGAAACTGAAGGAGACACAATCTGTGTCCACCTATCGGATCATGAGTCACAGGTACTGAACTGCCGCCTCCTCACTATGCAATGAACAAATATTTATGGCCTCTGTCATTTTTTTCACGTGTGATTCTGCTCCTATTGGTCAGTTTACTCTTACTGTACACCTTGGTTCATTTCTTAGCTCTGTCAGTAATTCAGGTGGGTCAGAAATGACTGCATGTGGGATTACAGATGCTCTGTGTGATTGCATGTACCTTTACACACAGCTCAGCAGATGACCTGATCACCAGGATCTAATGATCATCTACATTGTGTGTTCAACTGGTAAGACTGCATATTAAAAGAGTGAGGTGTGAGAAATGTTTCAAAGCAATCTGATCATCATGTTTATATTTAAATACACAAATATCTAATATAATGCACATATTAACCTGATCCCTCAATATGTGACTGACAAGATTATAATTAAAGTCATTAAACATTATTCAACATCATTCAAGTCTCACAAACTCAAACTTTTTCAAAAAGCGAAGGAGCCAGAGACAGGCAGACTGACAGACAGACATGCAGAGGGAGATGTCAGTCTGTGCGCAGATTACACATAACATCCATTCACATAATGTGTGTGGGGTGGCAATTTACACCACTGTTTTATGAGCACTAAGATTTATTTGCACAGAATGAGGATTACTTTATGACAAAAGTATGAATATTCCCTCGTTTGCATCCATGAAAATGGCACCATGGCAACTTCGATGCGGTCTGCTCCATGGTGCAGTTTGGGTGATTTTTAGCCTTTGCGCGTGCTTTGGGAATTATACACTATTTTTGTGTCACTAGCACATATTTAACACACTCTAAAATGGTGCAAACCTTTTGTGGATCTGGCCCTAAGATACACACCCACACACACACACACACACACACACACACACATTCCCCTGTGGTTTTTAGGATAAAGAAAAATACTCTACAAGTCTAATGCTATGTCACAGAATGTTATTATGTTTGCCCATGTACTCTCTGCGGATTTAAACGTACCAGCTTCAGAGAGAATGAAACACAGCCCTTCTTTCTCTATGTGGTATGGAACATATAAGTATGCAAACTTAGATGAAGTTTTTTGAGGTACAAATATGAAATTGATATTTTTATTCAAAGTAGTACTGAATGTAATATAAGTAGGGCAGTATTTGCATACGTTAGCAACTATTCACACAAAGTGCAATTGTGGAAAATATTAGAACTGTATTAGAATTCGGTGACAAGGATCGACAATCTTTGTCTTTCAGCAGAATAATATTCTTCATGTTAATTAACATTTAATTAATGTTAATAATGTTGACTACATGAGAGGCCGCTAAATGTTTCAAGGTGTATGACAGAGATGCTACTGGAGAGCACAGACACTGAAAATGAATTCTGTCATGTTATTGGGAACCAAGTGTTGAACTGAACTTCGATCTCAGAGGAACAAACTGACGAAATGAATTTATCTGAATCACTAAACACCAAACGTAAAGTAATTAATCATTAACTGTATCACACAAAATTTGTGTAGGAGCGATTTTTCTCTTTTGAACTACTATTTTCCCTTAGTGTATGGGTGTCCAATCATTGCCTCAAATGGCCGAGACACGGCACTTTTTCTTTCCAACCAGCCTCATCGGCAGGTGATTTCATTGAATTCCTTCCCACTGATTGCTCTTCTGTGAAAAAACCTGCTTGAGTGAGTGACTGGAAAGAAAACCTGCAGTGTTGCGGCCCTTTGTGGCAATGATTGGACACCCCTGCCTTAGTGTCTGTGTTTCCACTTTAGGAACCTCATGTTGGACAACTTCTGAAGAACAGATGAATCCATCCTCTCAGATTAATTTGTCAATCTTTAAAGTAAATCCAGAGCTGTGCCCTTCACATTTACTAGACTGGCATGTCGAGTAGCAATTCCCACCAAAATCAGTAAACACCAAATAAAACAATATCTCCTGGAAGAGACATTCCTCTCTTCAGTAGAGATGTGCAAAGTGATTTACCTCTTTCATTCCATCAAACCATTTCATTTTATTGTCTGACGAGTTGAATGTTAAATCGGACATGTTGTATGTATTGTATATTGTCATAACTGGGAATATTCCTGCTCCTGTACATTCTTCTTTTTTGCCATGTTTTTTTTTTAATCTGTACTTATAACATTCTGCAAAACGAAGCACCATCTTCCTTCCATTACCTGAACAGTACAGACTCTTTTACAGTTTCTAAACAAACTGAGCTGTACACATATTGCAGCAAATAAAGTATGACAAACCTCAACAGCTTGTGAATCTGTTCAAGGGCAATTTCCAAAAAACAGGAACAGACTGTAAATGGTACTTATTAAGTTGACTTTAGCAGATGACAGCTAACATCTTACTGTTACTGAGTGGGCAGAAGACATGAGTCCAACCAGTGAAATATTGACTCAGGCCCCAAGAATTAGATATTCTGGGGCTCATAAACCATCGATTTCAATGTTTTTTACTTGCTTGTGAATGGGAGCGTGTCTATGTTCCCTCATTTCTAAGTAATCTAACTGTACAATAGAAAAAGTATGTCTCTCTCTTAGTGTGTGTCACAGTGTGTCTGCCTGTCTGAAGAATCTTTTTTCATGAGCAATCCCTAACCCTACCCCAAGTCTAACCCACTACCCTAAACTATGAGGTGTCCTTCCCCTTCCCAATACACATGCCTCTACCAAATTTGGTGCAAATTACAGCAGTAGTTTTTGCATAATCCTGCTTCCAGATGCGCAAATGAAAAAAAAAATCTTAGAAATGTTGGAACATAGGGCTGTGAGAACACAGGGACGAAAAACACAGCTTCTGATGTAAATATGTGGCGCGCTACTTCCTCATGACACCAGCTGTCTCTTCTGGCTCTTGAAGAGGCCGGACGCATTTCTTCTCCTCTTTTCTCCCCAAGCTTCCCTACTTGCTAGTGTCCTGTCTCGTGTATATGCTTTTTGAGCCCTCTCGGCATTTCTCTCTAAACCTAAATCACCATGCAATTGATTAGCTGGACCCTCAACAAAATTCACACCCTATTTTGACTAGGAAAATGGGCTTGGGGGAGTCCGCCTGTCCTGATGGGACATACGCTGTGGGGTACATTAGACACCCCTGGAACCAGTGGAAGGTAATTTGCCTCGCACCGCTGTACATTGAGGACATAGAAGACTTATACTTATTTGGAACTATGATAGCAGGACTTCTGCTGTTTGGTTTGGGCGTTGGTGGATCGACCAATTAAGAAGATGGAGGAAGCCATTCAAAGTCCCCAGAAGCTGCCCCTGCTAATTGATCAGGTGGGTAGGGCCATCGCAGCTCAGCAAGGGACGATTTCTGACGTGAATCGAAGGCTGGTTACCAACACGGAGTTGCTGATGGCTCTACAAGGCGCTAGACAGCCCACGAGGGTCTGAAACACACAACTTGGACGATCGGATCAGATGGACTCAGAGGGGGAATCACTTATCTGCCCTCAAAGAAAAGAAAGCATATCATTTTGTATTTTGGCTCTCTTATCTTTTTTTCTGTGTCCCCATAATTGTGCTGCCCTTGGAGCTTAGTTCTGGAAAATGTGTTTTCTTCCTCTTCTAACCCACTGCCCCCGCCCCCTTCTGAAAGGACGGCGCGACACATGTTGATGTGGCCTCTCCCCCTCAGTGGGAGAAACGTAATTTAATTTTTTTTTGTGCTGCTTGCAGTTGGAAACAAATGACAATACCAACATTCAATTAATTCAATTCAATAGGTCTAAATACTTGTGACACATTGCAATTTCAGTCATCATGATACAACCTTATGCAATAAACATTTTGCAAAGGACTGTCAGAAATAAAATGATTTGTTTAAAAAATCATCATAGTTATTCATACTCAACATACCGTTGTCTGAACAATCAGAGCAAGATGAGTCATTGTCAAACCTCACAAATATCATCATCGCAACACTGAATAATTGCACATCACATATTTTAAATCTATATTTACATTTATCGCAGCACAGTGTGTCCCACTGTCCTCAGTTTTTTGCTGACAATTTACGATCTCAATTACTCAACTCTATTAGAGGCATTAAACATGAACTGTTTTGTTGGGTTTCGAACACCAGAGGACTCCTCGTATGAAATGTTCGAAAAAAACAAACATAACAGAAGCAAATAAAGTGACTTGACCTGCTGTATACGTCGACAGTCACTGTGTTCACCAGGAATCAATTACAAGAGCCAAAGCCTGGAACAAAGATTAGCTGAGAACATTCCTCAAACAAGCTACTTCTTCACTCCTGCATGCCAACATCCATTTCCCAATAATTGACTATACAAATTGTAACATGCAGACACAGCAGAAGCTCCCAAATATTAATAGTTACATCCAGTATTTCATTGCCTTTCATCCTACCACTCTTCTTTCTAACACTCATTTTGTACATGAAGCTGTAAATCTGCTCCCGGTATAAATCACATTCTCTGCTTTCTTACATACAGCAAGTGTTAAAAGACTTACGGGCCTTGACACTATTTCAAGCTAAATGAACAACACAGAATCTATTTCCTCTGGGTATGTAATCAATGTGTAAATGTCCATGGAAGACATTACTCATTATGTAAAGTATTACCTACGCAACTGCTTATACAGTTGCTCCCGCCATGCCCCATATCCCTTTTTTCCATGAAGACAGAGCCTCACGCCACAGAAATGAGACAGGTAGCCCCTAATCCATAATTAGTTCACAAATTAAGCAATAAATGAAAATACTTAGATGTACTAGAGTGACAGGTTTCTGCTCTGTTATACTCTGTGCACATATACGTACTTAGTGAGCACAGCTTGGAAGCCTTTAACTCAGATATTAAAAAAAAAAATCAATTTCAAACAAAATTACACATCTACGTAATTAAATGTCATTTCAGTGAAGTCATAACCACACATTTTGTTCCTGGCTAATGTGATCCACAAGCTACTTGCCTTTACTGGCCCACATGCGTGGCCACATAAAGCTTTGTGTGGCATTTCTATGTAAGTGATCAATAATTCAGTGTGCTTTGGGATTTGTTTGTTTTCACTTAAGGATGTCATTTTTCTTACAGGCTGATAGCTAAAGAGCATGCTTCTATACCAGTTGTCTGCATATGTCAGCATGGTTCCATACAAATGGATTCTTAATGTGATGCATCTCGTCTAAAAAAATCTATGAAAACTGGATGGTTGTAGCAGTGAAAATAATTGGATGTGATCAGGTACAGTGATTGTCAAACCGTGGTGCTTGCACATTACAACTGGAGTGAATTCTGAAGGAAACATTTTCTGTCCAGCTTCATTAGGTGGTGGATTGTGTTCCTGAGACAGACTCTAGTCACACCACTTTAATGCTGCCTCCGGCATGGTACAGTAGCAGTGAACTGGGTATTCCATTGATAGTGTCTCAAGAAAGGAGATTGATCACATCTTTGTAAACAGACACTGGACGTTGGTTGAAAACTGTCAGGTGTTCAGAAGTGTACAGTTCACCACAGAGTCTCGCTACCCTGAGAATGCAATTACAGATGCCTAGGAAATCGTCATCCAACAATATTAGATTGGATGTGCCAGGACACAGCTTAGAAATATGATGTTCAACTTGTGGAAACTCTGGGGGAGTCATGTGCCAGGGAAGACCTGGATCACTCTGTCCAAGCTTGAAATCCAGTCTTTTGACTATACATTAGACCAGTGGTCCTCATCCCCCGGTCCGCGGCCCAGGGGTTACCGGTACCAGTAACTTACATTATTTCGCTTTTATTTATTATCCGATTCTGAACGGTGTTTTATTTTGAAAAATTACTGGATTCTCTTTGCCTTATTGTCTTACCTACCTCCGGTGCCTTCTTAAACAGGCTGCGTCGGCCGGAAACACATAATACATTACCGCTAACTTGAAACCCTCAAACTACCAAAATGAACGAAAAACAAACGTCTTTGGAAAGTTTGTTTGCACAGAGAGTAGAAGGGCCAGTGAGGAGCCAGAAGAAGAGCCTACGACTTCAAAGACTAACAAAGCTGCATTTAACAGACAAAACCAGGATCCGACTTAAAATATGGATTTAGAGTGAACCCTCGCTATAACGCGGTTCACCTTTTCGTGGAGAACCCGCACATTGTGTTCTGCGTCCTGATTGGCTAAGGCCATTGTCAGTCATCTCCTCCGTGTTGTGTCTCCCGTGCTGTGCAGTGCAGAGTGCGTTCAGCTTCGTTGGACATGCACCGACGTTCGACTCTGAAGTGCTATATGTTTGAGGGTTTTCTCTCCGATGGAGGTCCGTAGTGTCGACGAGGATAACGACAATGGAGGGTAGCGCTGCGGTGGAGCACTGCGGCGGAGTGGCGCGGCAGAGCCGCACCGGCACAGGGGGGTTTTACACTGCTCTCCATTTACCCATTCCTGTACCAGTGACACTCACTGGGAGCAACATGGGTTTCAGTGTCTTGCTTAAGGACACTGTGGCCTGTGGACATGAGAAGCTGGGGATCGAACTACTAACCCTCTAGTTAAAAGGACAAACCACTGTACCTACTGAGCCATTGCCGCCCCTGAAAAAAAGAAGTAATCTATATTTATAATCTAATCTATATATACAGTATACACACCGATATACATCAAAATTCCAAATATCGGCGCCGATAATCGGCCCAGCTGATAATCGGTCGACCTCTATTTCCCGACCCTTATTTTTCTCATTACATGAATTGGAACAAGGAGCCAAAGCTCTGAAAGACCTGGTCACACTCTAAATCTCATTCGAAGGGCTTCACTGCACCTGTAATCCATCTTCTATCCATGCATTCAACCCCCTTTATGTGTTCACCTCGACCCCCACAATCCCGCTCATCCCAAACCTTGACTTCTCTCATTACTCCCCTTCGATCCCCTCTCATATCAGCACCTCCATCCATCCTTTTTCATAACCTGCAATTTAATAAGTCTGTTCTGGGTTGATTTTTGCTGGTGAAAAGGTAACAGTGACAGTAATAGGTTGGTCACAGTGTTGATCTATGGGTACATTATCTGCTGGCGGAATTTGTCAGTTCACCTGAAACAAAGAACACAAGAACACACGCTCCTGAAAACCATGAGCTGAAGTCAGTATGTGTCACTTCACCAAATTAGACGTAATCTGCACAGGGTATGATTTATGCAGGTGCAAATAGAAGGACTAGGTTTAAACCAAAACTTCCATCCTGGATTTCCTCTCTGGCTTATTTAAAATCTGTCTGCATGCACACAAATCCACATTAAACACCCTCAAGATTTCTTTACATATGATCATGAAATTGCACCCTGGATGACTTCAGATAATTATGTTTTGTTAGAACTAAAGGTAGGGAATAAGTGGCTGTTTGATATAGGAGGAAATAAGGGGAAAAAAGGTTTTGGCCTTCATGTGGCTGCTGTGCTGGAAAGATTTAAATCCTAAGAAGTGGGTGCTATTTTGGATTTTCTAATTGAAATCTGTGGTTTCAAAAATTCTTGCATGACTTTTGCCTGCTGATATGACCTCAAAACTTGGCTCAACTTCAAAAAGGTACACAACATCAGATGTGCAACATTCTGCAGTCTGAGAAAAAAAAATGTCACACGCACATACACCATTACATCCAACTCCCCAGAGGTAAAAACAAAAGCTCAGTACAGTTATGAAGAAAACTAAACCCATGTGCTACAGTCAGGCAAGCTGTTCCCTCTCCGCCCCAATACTGTCACTCCTCTGGAGCTTCTAAAGGCACCCAAAGGTGTCAAGAAAGGAGCTGATTGGACCAGCAGACAGAAATAGAGATGGAAGAAGTGCATAACACATGGAATCATTCCCTCTAAAACCACCAACATTACATCATGCTGGAAAATTAGTATCATTACATTTGATATGGTGGTAAAATTATTTAAAGCGGGTAAATGCTGACCATTGCACTGACAAAGCCACAGGACTTTAGCATGTGCTGCAGGAGAAAAGCAGGACATATTTCAGCTCTCTGCTGCTCCAATGAGCAAGCTACCCAAGATGCATTTGGGTCTCTACATATCAAGAGGCAATGATAAAAAATTTAAAGCAGTGATTAAAGGAAAGACAAAGAAATGAGGAAAAGTAAGACGGGTGTGGGAAAAAAGACCAGGAACCTCACCTCAACTTCACATGTTCTAATACAATATAGCACAGGATACTCATGTATGTACAACTTAACACAATAATCATGTTTATAGACAGTAGCATCTGCAAGCAATTGAAGATTAAATGTCTGCATTTATCATCATTAGGGTGATGCTCAGCTTAGTCTGAGTCAGCCTTGCAGCAGTTCTAGAGCAAACACATCCTGTATATTATTAAAGAGGCAGAAATGACCACTTGAGGCTGGCACTGTAATGCATATCTTTTACTACCTGTCATGGTGCTGTCAGTCCATTGCAAAGCTGGGTTATACATCCAAAACTGTTGTCATGAACAGATAAAAATGTTCATATCACTCCATATCATTACCAAGACAAGCTTCAAATTATTACCATATTGTTATCTATGCTTAGTCAGGGTAGAGGGAAAGGTTGCTATGGCAACCACCACCTAAACTGCATATTATTGACCTCTCATACCAAAACTGCTATAGCTAGACACCAAATTTTACTATGTAATAGATTTGACTCCAGGACACCTCTCGCTCAACAAATGATCTTGACCCTGACTTTGACCTTGAACATCATCAGCCTCTGAAATTAATGCAGTTTGACCTACATACATTTTTAATTATGTAGTGAGGTTGAAAATGTCATACACCTCTGAGCTAGTGACTATGCTGATTCCAAATATGATGTGAAGTGAAAAAGGTCAGGATCAATTTCAAAATGACTTCTTGTTATTCAAGTCAGAGTTTTGGTCCTGATGCAGTTCATATAAAAGTACAGACACGCTACTAACACCGAAATGTAGCTGAGTCTCAGTAGAGCAAACGGATCTGATGTGTTTTCAGTCGTGATGGAGCTAGATCCAGAAGAAAATCAACACCACGGAAATATGGATTTTTGTGAGTAACTATTGAACTAACAATGATATGAATGTGATTCCAAATGCTATGTTTATGTTTTCATGGTCAAGGAATCCAATAATGTAGATAAAATAAATGTTGGCCTATTATTGCTGAGTGCAAATCACATTATGGGGGGAAATGACCTGCTTGACAGAGGTCTGTGCTCTCTGAGCGCTTTAGAGTTATTCACTTTGTTGGCAAAAGGTGCAGCAAAACAACAACAAAAGAAAAGATGCAATAAAAGGTGAAAATGACACAAGAGATGCATAACGAACATAACACCATGAAATACAAAAAATGGCATAAAGACGAAAAAGGTGGAAAGTATGTAAAAGACACAAAAGGACATAAAAGTAATAAAAACTGCAACGACCATGATGAAAAAATACAAAAAGAGAAAAACATCATGAAAGATGCAAAAAAGCCTATGACATGAAAGGCACCAAAACAGTATTTTCATTCTAATTTGTATCATTTTAAAAGTCTGTGCATTTTATTTTGATATCTCAAGTCAAGAAAAATCCTGTTCATGATGAATAATCATCATTTAACATACTATCACAGCAATCACATCCAGTGGTGATTCTAGGGTCTGCTGGGGCCCTATGCAAAAATTCAATTACAACCAGCATTTATATCCAACCTAATAAGTGAATTCTGAAAAGACTGAAATGTTGTTTTTGTTTAAAAAAATTCTAAACATAAACAATTTTATACAATTAAATATAACCATGACAAAAAATTAAAAAGACAATAAAACCAGAATAGTGAATAAATTTCTAAAATTACCCTTCAGTAAGTGCACTGCTGTGTTTTCCAGAAAGTTTACATGCAAAACAGAGGAGTCTGTACTGAGTGAATACCAAAGCCGTGTTCACTGTTTCTTTTCCCCATTTTTCATGATCACGTTGTAGTTCTCATTATTATTGGCCTGGGACCTTAGCTGCCTGGTTTACCTGGTGACACACGGTGCCTCTGAAAACCAGCTCTGATATATTGATATTCTTTAACTGGTATAGGGGTGACAAAGAATACAAAATATGTTTATACCAGTGATAAAACATACATGTCAACCCAAAAAACTGGATATTATTGGTGAAAACTGGTGATCCCTTGTTCTCACAATGTCCCTGAACACCTCCTGTCTCACAGCCACACCTGGACACCTGAATCACTGCACTCTCAGCCTCTTTCTGATCTTTCCAGCTCATACAGAGGGTGGAATTAGACTCAGATTTGGAGTAAAGTTACACATGTCTGGTCTTCTAATGCCTAATTAATCCTAAATGTAGTGTAAATAGGCTGAGTCGTTTTCCCTATTTTAGAACCAGTGAAACAGGTTATGGGTTATTTTTGATATACTGACAACGTGAAAGGAAGACAATGTCCTGCCCGTTGCCCTAGCTAGCTTCAGCTGCTCTCATAACCTACTTCTTAGTCAGATTTACTGAGGAGATAAAAAATGGACCAAAAGATACAAATGTCCTTATTATTATTATCATACCAACCAAAAATAACATGAGTCTTAGATGTTGTCATGTTAGTTTCTCATAATTTGCCCTTATTTCTTTGTATCTGGGACTGTGTGAATAAATGGACTTGACTGAATGCCCATAGATGCTCTTTACCATTAGTATATATACCATGTTACCTAATCTATATTTTATCACAGAGCCTTTACTTACAAAGGAGTGGGGGTTTTCTTCTCTGTGTACGACCATATATATTATATATACACTGCATGCTTGTCTATAGATCACTCCTGATAAATAAGATTATGTACACTTATTCACGTGCTGTGTGGAGGTAAAGTCAGTCGGGCTATGTGAGACTAATTTATATGCGCATTAAAGCTCCTGTGTGCATTTGGATTATTTTTTTCAGATTAATGTGCTGTTGATTTATCTGCAGTAACCTAAGACATATCTACAACTTACAGAGCCATGGCAGAAATATATTTAAACAAAATATATATTTAAACAACCACAATGCGGTAGTCATATATTTTATGAAGCCACCAAGCCTTAAATCTACCTCTGCAATGCATAGAATTCAATAAACGCTCTAATGTCCTCTTAGAGCCTTGGCCATATACATACTGTATGTTGCCTAAATATCCAATATTCAGCACCTTCAACCTATGACACTCGGTGATAACATGAAAGCGCAAGTGGTTTTCTTTCACGCTGCGCTGCTAAAGATGGCTGTAACATTAGAGCAGCTGCGCTACACAGGGGAAAAGATGAATCAACACGTAGAATCATGGCCAATCTGGACTACAGAAATCAGTTTTATGCATCTGTAGGTAATCCTTCAGTGGTTCACTTGTGTTTCAACAAAGAACACCCATGTATTAACCTGGTGCCTTATATTCGACAGTGGGTCATATATCAATACATAATACGCGTAATTAGAATGGTCCTACAATGGATGGTGAGTTCACAGTGACCCCCATAAATCTGAATATTGATTTATGATGGATTAACTCTTCCTCTGGGTGTGACACAAATGAATACTATACCTTTTACCTTAATACAGTAGATATTGAACTATATGCCAATAGTTGGACCTGTATCACCTATGAGCCTTAAGACTTTTACACAAATGCAAAAACAAAATCACAACTTACTTTTTTTAAGTTGGTGTATATGTTCATGTTTTTGTATGTTGGATTCTAGTTTTTGTGTTTCTAAATGAGTGATAACTGTGTTTTCCTTGTCAACCAAGTGACTCAAATTGCAGTACTGCCCACAACAATAGCTAAAATCATACAGCCCTAAGTGACAGCTGTAGTGAACAATTGCTGCAAAGATGAGCTCAACTGTGTTACTCCTATGATTCAGCATGAAAGACTGGAAAAGTTTCTGCAGCAACAAGAAACATCAGTTTTGTCTTCAGTTTTCTATAGTTTCTTGATTTTGACTGACTGAAGAGAGTTGCAGAAGGTAGGTTTGTATCTTCAATTCCCAGCATTCCCCCTTGACTGCAGCTCATGTACTCAATAATCAGTCTGCTTTTCAGTTAAAACATCCAAGTTCTCTGATTGCAGCTTTGTAAATGTGAATATTTACTGGTTTCTCTACCTCTTCCATGACAGTGAACTGGATATCTTTGGGTTGTGACTTTCAAGACGACTTAGGATATCATCTTAGCCTTTGCGAATTCCAATTTTATCGATTTTTTTAAACAGTTTTCAGTCCAAAATTATTACTCAATTAATCAAAAAGCAGTAATTGATAATGAAAATAATGGCTAGTTGTAGATGTAAATTCACAATCCAAGTGTTCCTTAAAACTGTCCTTGAACAAGACTTCAAAAAAAATGCATTTTAGTGGGCAAATTCATCAGTTACAAAAGGCGTGTGAAGCCCTTTACACAGACTGATTTTTATTAATATCAGTAACCTTGAACACTTTGTCAGGTTGATTTTTCTCTAAAAATTCTGTTTTTTACACTATAATATGAAGAATTTATTTGAATGGACTGGTGGATAAAGTCAGCAGATTTTTAATTTCTTTTTACTCCCATTTGTGGCTCAGTGATAATTAGCAGAAGCGCTGCATGGCCCTCTTACTATAAACCACTAGACAGGGCTCTCTTGGGGGATTTAAGATGAATGTTTGAAGCACGTGGGAGCATACATACATATCTGCTTTGGATCTGTTGTAAGTTTAAATGAAAAATGTTGATTGTTTGGCAAAATACTAATTTGTTCTTGATATTTGAAGCAGCCCAAACATTTTTTTTATTTAAACAAAATCACCTGATAACACTGAATATGCAAAAATGTACACTGTAATCCATTGCTTTATGAAAACGTCAGTCCCCTTCTGCACCATATAAAGAATGGGTAAAACTGTAGTAATGGAAGAAAACATGAGCACTTTGCTTAAAAAGAGAACAACTGATGAGGATATGAATCATGTGACAAAGCGTACAGCCTTCTGCACTGTGGTATTCTCCACTGTGTTCTTGAACCGCAGTCTCCTCATAGCCACTTACAACAAACCCAGCAGCTGTTATACTATCGCAGCCACAATTCTGGAAAACCAAACAGTGCCTGTGCATGCGAGTGTGTCTGTAGTAAATTCCCCCTTCAGTCATGCCTCTGAGCTGAAAATGAAGAGCATCAAAAAAAGCAACACTTTCTTTGAATCCAAGCGTCTTTGCTGTGATGAATTCATACAAGCACCACCACTGCATCACTGCTGCTCAATGTAAAGCAGCGCTTCTGTGGAGTTTTGGGGTTATAAATAAATACTATCCATAGTTGATGAGCTACAGCCTGTTCCTGTAAAGCCCAGAGTGAAGTCAGCTGGAAAAGAAATGCTTCCAAAGGCTTTCTGGTACCTGCCTGCTGCGGCGTACACTGACAAAAGATGAGGCATTCTTAGTATCACATCGCAAGATACAAATACCAGCATAGGCACAGATTTCAGGGGGGATGGAGGGATTCGTCCCCCTCAGTAGCAGTAACATGTCCATTTGCCCCACCAATAAAACACTTTCCTTCAGATGATATACAGCTCTTTTGTCTCCAAAAATCCTGCTGTACATAACTAATGCTAGTTTTGTCTCAGTATTGGTTCATTTCATTTCCTTGGTTATATTGGTCATTTATGTTAATTTTTAGAAGAATGTGTTCATTTTGATTGTTTTTTGAAGTTAAAATCAGCTGTGTTACTCCTTTTAAGTTTATTTTGTCACTTGTTTTGTTTCATTCACTCATTAATTTTCTTCAGTTTCTTGATTATTTTGTCCATTTCTGCACATTGTCTTGATTATTTAATTCATTTTTGCTCATTTTCTTCCTTGTTCTGTTTATCTGTTACCATTTTCTTGATTATTTTGTTCATTTTTATTCATCTTCTTGATTTTGTTGCTCATTTTGTTTCTTATTTTTGCTCATTGTGTTCATTTTGTTTTCTTGATCATTTATGCTCACTTTCTTCATTATATTGTTACATTTTTCTTGGTTAGTTTATTTTCTTGACAATTTTTCTGCATCTTTGTTCATTTCCTTGATTATTTTGTTTATTTTTGCGTGACACCCCCCAATGTACAGACAAAGTCTACACCCTTGAGAACCAGTGTAAGTCAGTGAATGACAAATATGTGACTGGTTTGCAGGATGAGGAGAGTGGGGTGTGCGGTTCAGTACTGCTCAACTAACCTTCAAAATATCAACACGGAGGACACAAAAATGATCAGATTTAATTAATAAAAGCCCTGCTGGTGATCTGTCTTCTTTAGAAACCTACTTATAGCCCAATTAAACCAATCATCCACAATCTGCAGTGTTTAATCAACCTGCTCTGCGCTCATGTGCAAAGGTTCCATCCATCCCAGCAGCATCTGGCGGACGCAGCCTTTTGGCGCAAAGCATCGGCTCTAGGGACCTGCACAATTGCGTAAATGCTTCCCAGTGCGCACTAAAGCCACAATTCACCCCCTTAGTATTTCCATCTCCAAGGGGAAATTTTACTTGCACCGCGCATGATTTCTCCCCCAACTTCCAGTGAAAGCCTATAAAAAGGTATCAGCGTGGTTATCTGGACGTGCTCTGCATCCCTAATTATTATTCCTCAAGTAATCAACGAGGCAGCAGGACGGACTTGGACATGCGAGGAAGGGAAAGAGGAGACAGGAATCAGTAGTAAAGAGGGGGAAAAATCCATCCTCTGGAACGAAACAGAGCAAGGGTCCGGAATCGAAACCTGCTTACTTATTTTAATTCAAAGCAAATGAAAAAACGCCCTCGTGATGATTTCTGAAGCATCGCCTCCTTTTCTAAATCTCAGAGGAGAGGGAGTACTGTAGTACTGTTTGTAACGCGTGTTGAGGAGGATACGGTGAACGCATATCGTCTACACACCGCATCCGAACCTCTCCAACTCCTTTCGGCTGCTTTTTAAGTCTCCCCTCGGGGCTCCACGACGTAACACCGTCCCATTTTCCCTATTCCCATCCCTCCCTAATAAAGCAGCTTTCCTCAAACAATTACCAAACTAGACTACCCTCCAGCATTCATTGTCAAAAGCATCATTACCCCATGTGAAAACACCTCCAAAAACGCATAAATGCCGTACCTTTTTTTCGAAGAGCCACCACAAATCCGGATCAGATCAGTAGTACAAGCGCCACAGGCTCTACTAGTTACCAGCAATACAAGGAGTACTTGGAGTGGTAGTAGTAGTAGAGGTAAGCCAGTAGTGGGGAACGGCAATGGAGACGCAGGGACCTCTTATACGCCGGCCAAGGCGGCGTATCCACCGACCGAGACGCACAAAAGGAGGGGAGAGTCCGGATTCCCATGCACTGGCAGTTTTTTATTTGTTGCTCTTGTTTGCTGCAGGTGATTTACTCCTCGTTTCCATTCAGCTCGACCCGTGCGACCTGTATGATCGAATGACCGGAGCGGCGCTTCATCAGCAAACCCGCATTTGTTGGGACGAGGCGCGCAGCTGAATGGACTTCTTCCTCATTCTTCCCTCCCCGTTTCCCCTCTCACTCCCCTCAAGAGCAAGCGAGAAAGTGAGTGAACGAGAGCGAGAGCGAGAGAGAGAGAGAGAGAGAGAGAGAGAGAGAGAGGGTCTGGGTCTGTGTGAGCAGATCTCTCCTCAGTCTTCAGTTCACTCACACGCCGACTCAGGATCAGCTCTTCCTCCTCCTCTTCTCGCCCTTTCAACTCTGTCCACTCTGTCTTTGTGTGTCCATATAATCTGATTGCGTGTCCCGCACTCGCGCGCTTTGGCCTCTTCTTTTGTAATATACAAATACACTTCAGTCCCTCTGTACAGCTCTCTATGTCTGTGTAGCTTTTCTCCTTTTTCCCTGCACTTGAAGACAGCCTCTGTCTAATCTACATCAATACAAACCTCTTCTGCATGCAGCTGTAATTCTGAATAGATCTGCTATATTAATCATATCACATTACTAATTGCAATGCTGGATAATGTGGTTGTGTAATGTAAAAATAATGAATAATGGCAATGGAAATGTCCAAATGTAGGAGGACATGGGGTAAACTAATTTGCAGAGATTGAATCAAACAGCACAACCTCTGTTATATGGTAACAGATCCTGTGTAAAACTGACAACTTGCTTTTGTTTTATCATTTTGAACTTCTAAATGTCTTTACCTTGATTGACAGTGCTATACTGAATCTGATAAACCAGTCTCTGTCATTAAGCCAGCCGCACACAGAGAAACGCCACTCATCTCATCTTGGGTTGAATTGGGATGTGTCATGATTGAAGAAACCTCCACAGGCTGCACATTGACAGCACCACGCACGCCTGGGAACTGGCGCCATCTATTGACAGTAAACAGTGATTGCACTGTGACACACATGTCCACCAATGATAAATGTCGCCAAGTCGGAGTCGTGACCGCCGCACATCGCCAAGACTGAGTCCTGGCGATTCAATATGCTGAATCGGCACGACTTCTGTCGGGATTTCTTCAACACTGAAAAAACTGGGTCGGGAACTGCTGCACATCAAGCCAATTTCCAGTTGAGTTGAGATGAGATGAGGCGCGTTTCTCTGTGTGCGGCCGGCTTTAGGCTATGTGCCACAGGCTTTTAAAACCGCTATCATTAAGCCCATTCTTAAAAAGACTAACTCTGACCCAGGTGAACTAGCTAACTATAGACCCATCTCTAACCGATCATTTCTAGCTAAAGTCCTTGAAAAAACTGTTGCTAAACAACTTAAAAAGCATTTACACAGAAATAACCTGTTTGAAGAATTTCAGTCAGGGTTTAAAGAACAACACAACACTGAAACTGCACTGGAGAAAGTTATTAATGATCTTCTATCAGCTTCAGATAATGGACTAGTTTCAGTACTTGTACAGTACTTTTGGATCTTGGTGCTGCTTTTGACAGTATCGACCATAAAATTCAGTTACACAGATTAGAACACACTATTGGGATTAAGGGTACTGCGCTAAATTGTTTTCAGTCTTATTTCACACAAAGATTTCAATTTGTACATATTAACGACCAGTCATCCACTCAATCTAAAGTTGGTTATGGCATTCCACA
>JAQQAE010005213.1:0-17875 GCA_029823295.1 Pseudamia nigra | reverse complement strand
TACATATATATAAGTAAAGAAAAAAGACAGCCCATCCATTACTTCAAGACATGACATTTTTCAGTCAGTCTGAAAAATCTCAACAACTTTGGATGTGTTCCCACGTGCAGCTGCCATTTGAGGTGCAGTAAATGAGTAGTTTATGAGGCTGGTAATTTGAAGAAATGTGTTCTCTGCAGCAGAGGCAGCTCTTGGGCTTCCTTTCCTGGTACAGTCCTCATGAGAGCCAGTTTGATCATAGCATTTTATGGTTTTAGTGGCCGCACTTCCAAGTGAACGCTTTTTTTTCTTTTAGAGATTTTTCACATTGACTGGCCTTCATTTCTTTCACTTAAAGTTACAATGACTGTTTTTTTCTGTTTATTTGACAGTTGAGTGTTTCATGCCATACTATGGAATGATACAGTTGTTGTAGCTTTAATAGGGCTATTGAGTCTGTACCCTTCCTCTGCACAGGGCTGATACTCTAAAGCATGTTAAGAAGTCAAGAAATGGCACAAATTAGCTTTGAAATAAAAACTGTTCCAGTAGATTAAACCCCGAATCTGATGAAAGAACCCAAAGCTATCATCAAAACTACATGTGGCTACTTTCTACAATCTAAAGTATAAAACATGTACAGTACAGAGACAGCCTTAAATTTAATGACATGCTGCCTGACATATGATGCACTTCTAAGACACTCACATAGTCACAGCGTAATCATGTGAATGAGGCAGACGTACGTCAGTGGCTGCATCAAGGCAACGCCTAAAAATGTCCTTTTCACACAGAAACGTTTCAAACTGTAACGAATGATCTTGACGTTCGCTTCCATCATAAAATTATGGAAACCCTTCAGCGTTAAGGTAAGGACACACTGGAAGATTTTTTGCCCAATTTTCCCACGATTCACAGTCTGCACCAGTCAGCCCTAGTTGGGCACAGTCTGCACTGAAATCTGTTAGTGTGTGTGGGGAACGGACCCAACTAGACCTCTGTCACAGTCAATCAAACGTGCTTGAATTAGTGTGTACTGATTACCGACCCATCTGCAAACACATATTTTGAACAGCCATTGAAAAAGAGTTGATGGGACATAGGAAACGGCATCAGAAGACAAAGATGACAGAAATTAGCGGGGATATCAAAATAATGTTTACAACGAGCCATACCTGTTTTTCATCTTGGATTTCTCGAAGCAGATAGTGGCACGAACAGCAACGGGGAACCATTTATTTACAGGTTCGGCTCGGGGATCAATATCCCAGTTTTGTAGACATGGTTCTTGTTGCGAGAGTTTGTACTTTCAGTTGGTTTGACAAGTCATGTAGTGTGTGAGCCCTCATCAGATGCAATTGGTAAATGTGTGATTCCCATTCTTTCAGTCTTCATAAAAAAATCTGTTGAAACCAGTTGGCTCATGTGAACTCCAGGGATTTTCAAAATCGAAAGTTGCGTAGTGTATCCTCAGCTTTAGATCATAAACCAAGGTGTCAGTCAGTTTCCCCTCCATCATGGTGCAGAGAAGTTTAGTATTTTCTTCCTATGTCCCTCCCCTGCTAGAGTTTGATTAGTCAGTACAAAAAATACGCTGTGCACTGAGATGGTGATTCGGATCACCACCAAGCTTTAATCATTTTTGCCTGACATTCCTTGGCGGAGGAAATAAGAAAACAGAGGAGAAGGTTTATTTAAGGTCGTGTTTACAGCAGGCTTCTGCCCCGAGGCTGGGCAGCTTATGTAACTCTGCTGTACAGTTTGCCCATGACCTCCCACTGATGCTTCACAAAAATCATCTGCAGTTTGAAGTAAGGCAGGCAGATTATTCTGCACATGCTTCATTTTTTTCTGAATTGTGAGCTGCAGGGCGAGTCTGACCATGTTACCCGTTTGTAAATCAACTGCTCTGGTAATCTTTTGCATCATTTAGAGCAGGAAAGGAGTCTGATGTTGAGTCATGATGGTGACCTCGTTGGTGTAATGTGTAAACTATGACACTCTTTGTCTGATTCTTTGTAATTGTACCATTTTGAGTCTTCATCCTCACATCATTTCACTTAAATGGGAGCTTCTCTTCCTGAAAGGTACTTATAGTGAATCACTGCTGATTGCTCTCAATTTCTCCCTCTATTACAGATATTCTGTTGAGGGCTTTTTGGACAAAAACAAGGACCTCCTTTTCCAAGATTTCAAGCGCCTCATGTACAACAGGTGCCAAATGCAAATTTCATCAACAGTTTTTCCTACATGATGATGCCTGAGACAGTTTAGTAACTGGGTTAAGCATATAAATATTTTTTCATCTTCCTGTTTGAACTGCAACCTTCTATTAGCCTAGTTAAGGATGTCATTTCTTTGCCCCCTTCTCTTGCTCCTCTTTCTCACTCTTTTAGCTCCAATCCAGTCCTGAAGGAGATGTGGCCAGATGGTCAGCTGAGTATCACAGAAGTCACCAAGCGACCTCTGACCGCAGCCACTCTCTTCAAGAACTCCATAGTGGCCTTGGTAGATAAACTGGCATGCAAGGTCAGTTGAATTTGCTCACAGTTTTTTACTCATTGACCCTTATAGACTATTACAACCTTAAAGCTAATCCATATGTTTGTTAGAAATGAGAAAAAAAAAATCACAAATGTGTAAGATGAGGTGTCTTATTTTTATTTTTGACATGCAGTGATGCAACTTAGCATTTATTCCTTTAGCATCGTTTAGTGAGGACAGTAAAATGTAAACGTGACCATGTGGTCTTATATATATCTTTATGTCAGCTGATTTAAATAATGACAATAAAATCAATAGGGCTAGAACTAGTGTTTAGTTGTTTGTTGTTTAGGCTCGTATGCAGTTTTACATTTTTGTAGTTGAAATTTAAAAAAAATAATAACCTATCCTAGCACCATTCCTATCCTGGCTTTATTCACTTTACCCTTGTCATTTATTTCATATAAATATGTCTATGTGTGTAATTGGAGCATTGTATAATTAAAATAATAAGATTAATCAGTGATATTTTGAGTGAGTACTGTACAGTTAGGTCAACTGGTGTGACTGTCTGATTGAAAGCATTGTTAAAAGACAAAAATGTTAAATGTTTTATTATTTTTATTATCACTATTTGATGTTCAGATTGTAAAATGTTACAGACTTGTAATTATGGCTGACTGAACTTAGAATCCCCGGGAATGAAAAAACAAACAAAAAAAAGCCCCTTCCATTATAAATGTGCAAAATAGTAGTACTGTATACTAAAAAGGAAACATTAGAAGAGTGTATCCATTTGTTCCACTAAGGCTATGTTTAATTTTTCAAAGCTGAAATCCAACTTTCTCAAAGTGTCACATTTCACTGGAAATGTGACTATGAAGCAGCTGCGCCTCCTTTGTCATTTGCTCTCACCATTCACTCAGTTAGCCTAGCATGTTGATAAGTTGCCAATGACTTATCGCCTAATGTTTCTGAATGGAGATTGTGCAAGTAAAATTTGGCACTACTTTGCATGCTTATCCATAGGCTACACACTATACATAGGCCAGACCAAGCACGTAACTGCGGTGGACTTGTTATACCCAAGAAGCCAAACCCAGTCAAATCAAAGTCAGCTGACTATGCTGACTATGTCTATTGTATTTTGGTGTCAGATGTACTGTTTGGCACCTGCCTGGATTCTGCTCTGGTTTACACAGCTGTCAGGATTGAGAAGGTGGTCTTCACCAGTAGTGCTTGTTCTGGTCCCTGTAAAGCCTGGGTTAGTCAGAGGCTATTCTGAGACATGTCAGTGTGATGGGCGATGCATGACAAACTATGGAGAGGGAGGATGTACACATGTATTCAGCAGGGACATGCACGCATAGCCACATGGGTTTTTTCTATGTCAGAGAGTAACAGTTTTTGTAGGTCACTTATCCTCATGCTGTCTGAGTGTGTGTTGATTTGGTGGTGGAATAGAAATGTACAGCTCACCTCTCGTGGCCTCGTCTTACTGACTGATGTCTGACATTTCCTGCTGTTATTTTGGGATAGCTTGCTGTCAAACTGTTGTAACATCTGCTACATTGGCTGAGGCAAAATAAAAGGAAACTCCCCCCAGTAACTGCTGCATGCAGATTCAATTGTGTTTACCTCCCTAGTCTTCCCACTTCATTTAATCGCACTTAACCAATAAGTGTCTTACCTTACATCTGTTCTGAAATGTGGTGAAAATGAGGGGACACAGAATCATGTATCATTTACTGTATATGATATATGATGGTGTCCGGGAGTCTTCACTTTGTTCCACTTTGTTCAACTTTCATGGAAGGAAAGTGAAAGAAAGCATAGAGGACAGAAGCCTTTATACTTTTACAGAATGTCATGTCTTGCAGCCATCGTTGACAAGCTGCAAGCATGAAGCAGGATGTTTATCTTATGTGTGTTTAAAAGTTCTGTTAAAAAACATCAAGGTTAGCTGTTCACCTCAGTGTCTGTTGACAAAGTCTGATTGATGTAGTTGAATTCTCACCAGGTTTACAGTTTGCCTTCAGTTTAGTGACAGTTTACAGCTGAGTTACAGTTTATTCACTTGCTCACTAATGAGCACGGCAGTGGTCAAAACATGCCAAAATCAAAGACAAAAGTAAATTTGCGCAGTTGATAAAGCTCCATTAAAAAACAAATCTGATACACGGTTGCAGTATTGTGTCGTCACCTCCATTTAAATTGTTTTAGTGCATTTGCTCTGCAAACCAAAGTGCAATATTACTGTATACTTTTACAGTAATGTGATTTTGTGATACCTGACCAAGTAGCTACTACCACTATAAGATTTTATGGCAATACAATAGCAATAAAATATAACAGAACAATAAAAATATGCAGTGTAGCTGGATATGATTTGATGCCCTCTGGCTGATACTCAACAACAACAGAATAAATTTGGCTAAGGAGTTACATGTATCTTTTTGCATTTTTTAGGAGCCGTATTATGTGAGATGCATAAAGCCCAACGAGGTGAAGTCCTCAGTTCTGTTTGATGATGCTCGCTGCCAGCACCAGGTGGCCTACCTCGGCCTGCTGGAAAATGTGATGGTGCGCAGGGCAGGATTTGCCTACAGGCAGCCCTATGCTCGCTTTCTGCAACGGTAAGGAGACAAATTCATGTCGGACAAGCTGTGTGAGGAAACACTTATTCCCACTCTTACTGTGGTACATTTCTCTTTGGGGAAGTTATAAAAAAAGTCTTGTCACCTTTTATTACCTCTGCATCTCAGTGTTGAGATGACAAATGTACCTGTAAGTTTCTGTAACAAGTAATTGCTGTTGACATTATTTTATGTTTAAAGAAAATGTAAAACGTCAAAGATCTTGTCTGCTTGACAGCTTTCACTGTGGACATGGCTACTTTTAAAATGCAGTGGGCTAGAGATTCATTTCAATTCAATTTTATTTGTGTAGTGCCAATCATAATCGACAATTATCTATTGGAGCTTCACAATTCAAGGCAAAAACACAACAGAACCACCGAGAGCCAGCCAAGGGTGACGGGGGGAGGAAAAACTTCTTTTAACAGAAGAGAAAAACCTTCAGCAGAACCAACGGCTCAGGGTAGGCGGCCATCTGCCTCGACCGGGTGGGGTTAGTGGACAGAGGAGAGACAAAAGAAAAGACTAGCGATAGAGCAACAAACAACACAGACACTGGATGACGACCACAGACACCGGACCGGTCCAAAACCAGCAAACACACAGCAAGGACATCAGATGTTTTGTTAGAAGTGTTTTATTTTATTTACATTGTGATTACTGCCATGATTCAACTGAAAGTTCTCATAACTTTAATCAAGAATTGACATACTGTATTTGGATTTCATAGCATCATCACCAAAACAGAAAAAATAATCCACATGTAACGCAATAATCCAAGTCTTTGCATATAATGGATTACATTATATGCAAAGACTTTTACATTTATATTATAATTTTTTAAGCTATCATTGTGTGTCTCATTGTCCACTAACCCCAACCAGTCGAGGCAGGTGGCCTACTTTGAGCCGCTGGCTCTGCAGGTGTCAAGAACTGACTACCGACAGACGACCCAAGTGCAGACACATTTCTGTGAAGCAAAAGAATCCAAGTTTATTAAACAGTCCAGGGTTTGATACATGGGGAGACAAAGACACAGGCAGAGGTATCAAAACCTTAAGGCAGACAGGAACACAGACACGTGAGCATGACAGCAGGAGGTTCTTTCTCTTCCGTTAAAGGAGGATTTTCTTCCCTGCCGTCATCTTAGTCTTGCTCTCTGAGGTTCTGTTGGGTTTGCCCTGCATATAGTCTTGAGGTTTTGACCTTCAATTGTGAAGGGCCTAGAGATAATCTTGGACTATTCAAACACAATTGAATTGAACTGAAAATCTAGTTTCTCTCCTTTATTGCCTGCATTTACTGTATAGATGTTGGAAACATATAGAGGTTAAAAAAAACACATCTACTGTACCATATCAGCGTTATGCAGTGATATCTGTTTGATTATAACTGTAGTATTTTCATCCACTGTTATGTTTATAGTCACTAATTTTGATTCTTTCTGCTGGTGGTTGTGGAGATATAAAATGACATGCGAGTACACTTGGCCGAACCACCTGATGTCCTGCGACAGGGAGGCTGTGGAGGCCATAGTCATTCAGCATGGATTCCAGGATGATGTGGCTTATGGAAATACCAAACTGTTCGTCCGGACTCCACGGTCTCTGTTCACTCTGGAACAGGAACGAGCCGCCCTCATCCCCATCCTGGTGCTTTTCCTTCAAAAGGTGTGTCATGTCTTAATTTGCCCTGAATGTCATCAGTTCTGATTACAGGAGGAGTCAGATTTTATGTGTCAGTTCTTTAAGGGCACCTTTCTGAATTGTGCCTGTGTTTCTAAAGAGGATGTATTGATCTGACATTTCAATTAATTGACACAGAAGCATAATTCAGTGCCA
Organism: Pseudamia nigra; assembly: GCA_029823295.1. Lineage (NCBI taxonomy): Eukaryota > Metazoa > Chordata > Actinopteri > Kurtiformes > Apogonidae > Pseudamia > Pseudamia nigra. Next base: position 10,935 of record JAQQAE010005213.1, on the reverse strand, counting down.
TGGGCAGCTTGGACAATATGATTACAGTTAATTACTCAGAAAGTTATCTCCAGCAGTCAGAAAATGAAATTCATCTGTCAGCTTGAATCCTAATTTCCTATAACAATAATTGGGATAATTAATGAGACCCTACGTCTGACTAAAGCAAGTCAATTATCTCTACTGCTCAATGAAATACTCTCCATTCTCCTTTGTCTGACCTAGTTTGATGACTCTGCAGAGAAGTCTAACTGGAGCAGACGTTTCACCAGGACTTTTTCTGTGCTCAAATGGGTTGTGAACTATTTACTCATCTTTTTTATCATTTCTGTTTGTTATATATGTTGCAGGTTTGGCGTGGGGCTTTAGCTCGAATGAGGTGTCGGCGGATGAGAGCAATCTACACGATCATGGGTTTCTATAAGCGGTACAAGGTGAAGGCCCATTTCTGGGAAGTGGAGCAGAGGTTTGCTAATGTGCGAACTATGGCTGATTACGGCAAGAGTGTGGAGTGGCCAACACCACCAGCTGCCCTGTCCCAGTTTCACAACATCACAGTTTTGCTCCATCGCAGGTCAGATCCCAAAGAGCATCCATCTTTACCAGATAAAGCTGCTTAAAAACCAATTGATTTATGTATTAAAACAAGTCAAGGGGGCTGGAACCTATCCAGTCCGATCCCCAAAGAAGAAGGTCCTGGGTCCTGATTGAACCCAGGACCTTCATGCTGTGACGCATAGGTGCTAATCACTGCATCACTATGCTACCCATAATAAATAATAAATAATGAAACCTAATCTAAACTATATGTAAAACTTGGGCAATCATTAAAGGAGCCACTTTGGCAAAACTGGCCATGATTCTATTTCACAACAGCCAACAACAAGACAGTCCGAGGATTGTGTTGATATATTTTGATACCCTATAACCAGGGTGTTACTACGGTCAGCGTTATTTTACTAAAAACTATGCATTTTTGCATTTTTTGGAACTATATTGTTGTAATACTTTGAAAATGGGTCACAGAAAAGTCTGCTCATTGATTAAAAAATACGCTCTTTGGTAACATCCAACATGCAATTGCAATATTGTGAGTAACAGAAAAGTAGATAGTGTTGATTTTCTGGAATTAAACAGTGTCTGTTTAGTTTATGGGCAGGGCCTAAGTACTATAAATGAAAACACTGTACAGTATTGCATTGATAGTACAGTGGATATGCCCACGGACAGAAATGCTCATTAAGTTATACATCCAGTAATTTACATAATTTAGATTATGTAAATTGTAGATTATGTAAATGTTCCCTCAGGGATAAACCTGAGGGAACATTTACCTCTCTTTTTGTGTGTAGAGGAAAACATACTTGTGTACAATGAAAAGATGTAACAAACAGCAGACGTGATGTTGGAGAATATTCATGTACATTATTGTGTACATGTTAAAGAGATAAACTCAGAGGCAGTTTTTTAAACTGGCATAGTTTGTGACGACATGAAACTTAACAGTTGACTTTGATTTAGTTTGTTTCTTTATTGTGTTTCATCAATTATATTCTGATATTTTAGCTATAAGGCACAGTGCCCCCTCAGTTTCTGCTGGTACGACTCAGTTTCCTCCATATCCATAAGATTTGGGAATATGTGTAAAAATAAACATGAAATGAATGCACAGTACTAACAGGAGAGTGTGTGTAAATCAGGATCCAGATTTAACATGGACCATAAATGAGACCTTATGGTGCATGTTTATCTGGGGTATGAAGCAATGCAAAGGGGCTAACTAAGAACTACTTGTGTATTTCACATAATGTTATGTTTGAGGCTGATAAATGAGGCAAAATTTTACATCTTCTTTGTCACCCTTTACACTTTCAAATAATCTCACACTTTGGATACGCACTTTATGTACTTTATTCTTTCTGACCATGTAACTGGCCATTTAAATTATGTCTGTCCACGAGTGTTTTCCAGGGATAAACCAAACAGTCAATACTTGGCTGTCGAAAACTCCTGGCATTTACTACTAAGATTTGGTTGGCTATTAGATTCTACAAATAATGCTGTCGTTAGCAGATTTTTGTAAGCTCATGAAATGCAATAAGTTGTGTTGCAGCTTTAAACTGGTTGTTGATACAGGCTCTTTTGGATCACCAGCTTTATTCGCTGTAGCACAAACTAGCAAATGTCAATCAGTTCACACACAGAAGCGGGTTCTATTCAACACCTTACATGTGAGCTGCAGAGACTTGTGCTAAAAAATGCCCTTGTCCTACAGTACATGCATGTTATAATGGTTCATTTACAAGTAGCCTAAAGTGACATAAAACAACATAAACAACATTAAAAATACAACAAGACAAAAGGCACTGTAAGATGAAAAAGATGCAACAATTTGTCTTTGATTTTCTGATTTTTGAAAATGTTCATTTGCTAATGTGCAGTGGCTTTAATGATGTGAACAAATGAACTAAACCTAAGCTTTTTCCATTACAGAAACAAAAGAAAAGCACCACAATAAATAATCAATAGAGCATTTTGCCACTGCAGCTGTTTCCATCGCACACAGACTTTTCTTTACACTGGAAATGCCTTCCTCCACTCACATGACACGCTGTCTGATTTTCATCCCTTGTTGTCAGGTGGTGGGCAAGACAGATCGTGAAAAACATCCCTCCGTCTGACATGCTGGAGGTCCGGGCTAAAGTGGCAGCTCTCACTGCTCTGCGTGGGGAAAGAAAAGACTGGGGAGTCAGCCGAGCCTGGGAGAGGGATTACCTAGCAAATGTAAGAGTCACACATAAACAAAATACATATTACCTTACATATTATATGAAATTAGTTCAGAAAGTCCTTGGTTTTTCTTTAAATATGTAACATAAGCGCTGTGATTCATTCGTAGCCTTGGGAAGAAATATTTGTGGTGAAATATGATGAACTCAAGGCTGACTTACAAACCTTTTCCTTGCTTTGTCAGTTTGCTGGTTTAATCTGTTATTGGAAGATGAGAATTGTAATTGAGTGTATGAACGCCATCTGCTGGAGCTGTAACTTCAAGCTACAGCCCCATATAGAGCTGCACGATTTGGTGAAACATCATATTTCTCTCATCATGATCAACAATTTGCAATCTCTGGAAATGACTGAAAAACACACAGTGCTGCTCTTATCAGTGTATATGAAGCAGCATGTGACAAGCCCCACAGTAAACAACATCACTAAATATTGTTGGCAAACACAGCCCTTCTGTAATGCATTCTTCACTCGCCTCATTTGCTGGTTAATCTTGTGTTGTTTGGTGGCCGGAGAAATAAAAGACGCCTTCAGGGAGTGAGAGCATGACTGCCACAAACTCTGCTGTAAAACCCCTTGTCGGTTGGTCAGGCGGCCCATGACTGGTTTTCCTTCCTCACGTGATTCCAGTTAATGCCTCAAAGACCTATAGCTAAGTGCATTGATGGTGGCATTTGGCCCATATTGTGGCTTGAACAGTAGGATCAAATGTGAGCATAGAGTGGAGAAGACTGATGCTGAGGAAAATGGACCAAGGACAACTTTACTGACTTGAGGGAACAATGAAACAGTTTCAATTCAGTTCAGTTTTGGTTTGGAAATAAATCACTTGTAAGTGTTATTAAAACAGACAATAACTAAACCCTAGTAAAAAGCCAATGCAATACAAATTTGCCAATGAGTAATTAATTAATTGCTAACTTGTGGATGTTATTCTAAATTGTGACCTAACTACCACCTTCTTGTTCTGTGTTTTTTCTTAATTTGTATTCATTTTAACATTGTACATTAATACTGAGGACATTAAGACTGCAGACAATCGTCAGCCTCAGACCTCCTGGGCCTGAGGCAGAGGAATGTGGCGCTTACCAAACAATTGCACTGGTTCTGAGAACATGTAGGCGTTATTGCACAGTGACTGCCCAGACCCCTCTGGTGACATGCCTGGCACCGTGGTTTGGTTGGTCACAGTAGTCAAAACAAAGTGGAAAAGTGAAAGGTGGAGGTGTAGTGTAACCCTGGTCACATTACTGTCAAAAAAAATCTGTGTTGTGAACATATCAAATACACAGACATCATCACAGTTCTTTGCATTCAACCTAGAGCAGTGGTGTGTGATATTATTCAAGACATTGTTGTCAGGATACAAAACCAACATCCTGACGCATTCATTGAAATTTCAGGAGACATGTCATACTGTCTTCCCATCTGGCTGGATTTACATCATATGTTTTCTGCCCTACCAGGGAAAACAACACTTTTGATTCCTTTTATCCCAATGTCAAGGAGGCTTACAGTGCCACTTCCCTACCACCACCAACCAGATCAGATCACGGCCTGAATTTTCTACAGGCCTTTTATAAACCTTGTGTTCTGAGTCAACCTGTAATGACCCACACCATCAAGAAACGGAACCCATACCAACAGAATGCTTTGAATCCACTGATTGGATTGTAGTGATCGAAACAGAAGAGGACAATACAGACATAGACAGAATAGCTGGTTGTTTTACTGGCTATATCAGTTTAAGCTGTAACACTATTATAACCAGTGAAATCAGAGGCATTTTCAATCAGAAAAAACAGGCCTTTTGTAACAGAGAAATGGTGAAAGAGAACTGGAATCTGTGGATCTCTACAGAAAACCCTCGACCTGAGTCCACACCAACAGGACCCTCCCCTAGATCATCATCAGAGTCTATTGAGGTGGCCCTCACATTCCACATCATGAAGACCCTGGAGTGGCTGATTTTGTGACCCTTTGTCAAGCTCATGCTCATTCCCTCCCAGTTCACACTGTTTATAGTGTTATGAGGATGACCCTGCTAGCTTAGCTCTGAGTCAGTTCTCTAATGCTGCTTTTCCATTCGTACCTACTTGGCTCGACTCGCCTCGACTCAGCTCGGTTCTACTTGACTCGGTTGCTTTTCCATTACAAGCGAGTACTACCCGTGTAGGCGGAGTCATAGGCGGAGTCACGTCCCGAAACTCTGCTGCCGGGAGGGGGGTGGGGGGGGGGTGGGAACAAAATAACGCGGTTTTAGATTTCCTGCCTCCAACTGTATTTCTCATTAGCTGCGGTATCAGCCACCGTGCTCCCTGTGTAACGGCTTGTCGTACACAGTGTCTGGTGACGTGGGCCCCGGGCCCTGAGCTTTGATCTGCTGCTCATGGAATTAAAATGATAAAAAAGACTAGAAAGAGACTCAGCGAGGTCACACAGAGTTTTATGACTTTCGGTGAGATGGATCCCAACACAGCTGCCCTTCCCGAACCGAGTGGTGGAAATAAAAATGGGAGTGTTGTTAATGGGTCACTGGTTTGTTTAATGCTTAACTACTTTAATTTTTTAATTTTTTTTTATATATTTCTTTTTGTGGATGGTTTTTGTTGGTTTTTGCTATTTTCCTGATTATTTTTTGTAAATTATAATGATCATTTCTGTTAATTATATTTCCATTTTTGGCTCTGTTGCTTATTTGTTCATTTTGCATTTTATTTTTTGATATTTTTAATCAATGTGTTCATTTTGTTTATTTTTTTCAGAAGTGTTAACTATCTAGTTTACTATATATGTATTTTGAGTTTCTTAAGTTTTGTTCATCTTCATTTTTATTATATTGGTATTTATTTTGTTGTTTTTGGTGATTGATTTGTTAATTTTTGCTATTTTAATTGTTATTTTATTCATTTTTTGAATAATCTTAATCATTTTGCTAATTATGATTATATTATGTTTTTGTTCATTTTCTAGAATGTTTTTAATAATTTTATTCATCTTGTTTATTTTGTTGTTAATTGTTTTCATTCTTTTGTTTGTTTTTTGTTAATTATTTTGTTTAGTCTATTGATTATTTTGTTCATGGTATTGATTACTTTGTTAATTTTCATCAACAATGTTAATGGATTAGTCTCTTTTTTGATTGTTTTGTTCATTTTATTGATCCTTTTTTCATTTGTTTATTTTGTCCACCTTTTTTTTTTTGCTTATTTTGTTATTTAAGTTAAAATTATTTTGTTTAATTTGTTAATATTGGTATTTATCTTGTTGATTATTTTTCTTATATTTTTTTTCTAATTTTGTTAAATAGTTCTGTGCTGTATTTTATGGCATCAGCAGTTTGAGAAAAGAAAAATTCTGTCTTTTGATTTCCACAGGTGCGAGATTGTCCACAGACCAGCTCCAGCTTCATTCGTGTTTCCAAGGAGCTGAGGAGCAAAAACGAATACAATCAGGTCCTCTTCTCCGGCTTCTGTAGGAAGGTACAAATCATGGGAAAAGAACAAGACTAAATGGAACTGTCTGTATGTCGCCACGAGGAGTTTCTCTCTTTTATTTCTTCCTTTGAGCTTTGGGATATTTTTCTCACCGGTGCCTCTCAAAGCTTTTGTATGAGCTCGTCTTGATTTCATGTCCTAACAGTGAATACACTTAAAGAGTAATATGTAAAGAAAGTCATCAAAAGTAATCGCAGGGATTAATAACTAAATATATTATGAATGAAATCCTAAAGTTTCCTTTTAATATGAGTTTTCGGAATAGACTAATATTTATTATTATATTTTCTTTCTCATGATTAGAGACAAAGGGATTCCACTGGAGTCTAGGCTTAATGCTAGCCTTGTATTTGACTGTATGTGTGTTTCCGTACCGAGAATTAAAAGTGACAGATCCGCCAGCACAGTCATCAGACCTTGTTTTGTTTTTGCAGTAATGTCTCTTTGTGACTACATTAAAAAGTGTGTTTTGAACAGTGTATTTGTGATAACTCAAATGATCCTGCACATGCCAAAAAAAAGACTGAAAATGTCAAGACTTATCCTTGATTTCTGATTGTTTTTCTGTTCTATTTTCTCAGATGAATCGATTCAACAAAAGTACAGACCGTGGCCTGCTTGTCACAGACAAGTATGTCTACAAATTAGAGCCAAAGAAACAGTACAAAGTGTTGAAGAGACTTCCCCTAGACGTGGTAAGTACAAACACGAGAGCACAGTGTGAATTCACACTCAGGCATCATGTACAGACACACAAACTCATGATGGCACAAAGAAATGTGTCTCACTATTTCTGTGGCATGTTTATTAATTCACTGTTTTATTTTCATAAAGAAAGATATTCAAGTCGTCAGGTGTTGGTTTCTCTCACTAATTTTTTCCAAGATAACTATAACATCATCAGAGCAAATTTCTTGAGCTCACAGAGCAATGAGTGACAATTTCCTAAAATTTTTTCACAGGCTTCATATTACCTTTAAAATATCAGGTCAAAAAATAGTTGCCGTTTCCTTTAACCAAGGTGTATTTCTACCATGAGCTCTAAAGTCGCTAAATCTAAAGCGCTCTACCAGTCGTAAGTTTGGCCATCTTCTCTTTCAGTGGTTTTTCTGTCATCAGATGGTTTTCAATTCACAGGTGATTTCATTTAAATTTAATAATTCAATGTGCTTCGTGCATTGTTAAGGGTGGGTACACAGTTACGAGCCTTATTAGTGCCTCTAAAACTACTGTACAACAACATGGCAAGAATCACTCAATTATGTAAAGAGAAAAAAGTCCGTCACTACTTTGCAGTCAGTCTGAAATATGTCAAGAAGTTTGAATGTGTCCCCATCAAAATGATCAAACACTATGGTGAAACTGGCTACTTCTGCTGCAGAGGATACATTTATTAAAACACTGGCCTAAGAAACCATCAATTTTCAGCACGTCAGACAGTGTTTGATGGTTTTGGTGACTGCACTTGGGGACACGTGCAAAGTTCTTGAGATTTTTGTCTGACCTTCATTTTTTTAAGTAATAATGGCCTTGTCTTTTCCATTGAGTTACCTGTATATGTCTCAGGGTGTCTGTAGACCTTTGCCACCTCCATCCCAAAAGGACACTCATCTTCCATCATGTTTGACCTGGGTCACAGCCATCCTTCACTAAATGATGACAAAAAGAACAATGGAATGACAGAATGTCTTCTTTTAACGATGTGATTCTTGGGCCATCTATATGTGTGTGTGTGTGTGAACTAGGTTGTGTGCTACACTGTGGTTGTGCAGTGGCTTGGCTTAGATTTTGGCTTTCTGCTGTCTCGGGCAAACCTGGCTCATTTCACGGTCTGATGCGAGAAACTGGATCAGGGGTCTCTCAGGGCTGTCGGCTCCGAAGGACAGCAAACTAAAATCAAAGGGAAATGGAAGAGGACAACCTAATGTTTTAAGCAAAAAGCAAGAAGTTCATGATAATGGCAATAGAAAATGTATTTTAGAGAGAGGGGCAGCAGCATCTGAGCCGAAGTAAAACAGTTTTTAATTGATTTTTTATATCAGCCGGTCAGATAAAAAAAAAAAAACACTGATACCGATACACGTCAAAATTCCAAATATAGGTGCCAATAATCAGCCTGTTGTTGTTGTTTTCCAGCTATCAGCTCAGGTACTGTATTGCTTTGAGCGTTATATCATGTGGTCTAAATATACAGGTGCATCTCAATAAATTAGAATATCATGGAAAAGCTTTATATTTTCTGTCAGTTCTTTCTGAAAGTGAAAATTGTACATATTTCTAGACTCATTTAACATAGTCTAAAATGTTTCAAGCATATTTTGGATTTTAGTTTTGATAATTATTTCATACAGCTCAAGAAAATAGGAAAATATGTATCTGAAAATAATAGAATATTTAATTCATGTTTGAGTAAATCACTGTTAATGCAGTATAAATGCCACAGTTGTGTCAGGATCAAGGGGCTGTTCAGTGAGGCCAATGCGGACATAACTTTAAGTTTAAAAATGAAATGCAAAATGTACTGTTGTCCTTTTCATGGACACTGTGTCTGTGTGGTGTCTCCTGATGTTCTGACTCCAGCATCACTCCACTACATTTAGACAGCATTTATTAAGTACTAGATATTTGACTGATCATTTTTGATCTGATTTAGTCGGTTTTGGTCTCAAGGAGACACCAGATATCTCTTTTGGGTCTGGAGCTGCAAAAGTTTTGGGACCTCAGACATAGATTGGTGTCATTTGTCTTAAAGCACCTACACTGTGCATAATGAACTAGAACAGGTGGATGTCCATCAGTGGTTTGAGAGAGAGAGAGAAACAGAGCTCCAAACATGCCAGAGGGTTAAAAAGCATCATTATACAGCAGAGGAGTAGCTAAAGATAGCTGATGCCATTAAGCTCTACTGCTCAGACTGAGGGGTATGAGTCTTATCGAGGTCAGACACAGAGAATACAGTGATGAAGAAATAGTGCAGTGCTTTCCACACTATGACCAGTACAGAGTCGTGCACAGTTAACACCACTCAGGTCAGAGGTTCATTTCAAAAATTGGTGGAACAACATGACAATATCCTGGGTGGTATGAGTAATGTTCATCCCACTTTCAAACAATGGTTTATTTTTTTCTGGTTATTTCACTTGTTAATTGATTGAACACCTTTTCACCTTTTTGGAGACTCAAGGTTCAAAATACAGTCATGAAATTTTATAATCCTTCCTACAAATATAAATCCATTCATACTTCTGAAACATAGTTAATCTGACATTAATTCTGTTCCTCTATTGATATATAATTCATGAAGGAAAACAATCACTGCTTCCAGCCTTCAGATGTGAGGATTTTCACATTTTCTTGGTGTATTGAGATTTGAGATAATTTGGGTTTTGATCTATCATACAGACAAAACAAGCAATTTAAAATCACTTCACACGTCCTGAAATTGTAATTGGATCAGCCCTAAACTATTTAAATAATACAAACCTGGCAGTGTCAGGAGCAGTTCCTCGCCTTAGGTTATGCTTTTGTTTTTCTGTTTCACTATTTCCTGTTTTATTTAAGTGTGTCTAACCTCTCCCCTCATTTCAGCTTCCCTTCCTGCCCTAATGTGTTTCACCTGTGTCTCACTGTTTGCTCCTCTTCCTCCTTTTGTATGTTAGGGTGTACACACACTGGGTGCGTTTCACACCTTTAGCGTGGATCGTTTGAGTAATGTGAGTAGAAGCGAGCCGCGCTCTGGTTCTGGGCCTCAGCGCGGTTGGAGGAGGTGGGCCATGGCGCGGCGCGGCACGGTTGGTCATGCGCGCGTACGAACACGGCGACCGTACGTGAATATGACATAAAACCACAGCGTCCTTCACTACACTCATTTCAAAACAATGGTCGCAGCTTCACAAGTTGCTTCGATGCCGAGGTCTAGTGTTTGCTGGAAATTTGCGCAGAAGAACAGAAGCACAAAAGAACACAGAGGTTTATGCGAAAATGTTTGAGTTCCCCCGGAGCCGTGGCTGAACTACAACTACTGATCAGTATCGGGACAAGATGAAGAAGCTGTGGAAACACCACCTCATTAAAGTGTGAGATGCTCTGAAGAAGACATACTCCTCTGCAGAGGAAAAGGACAAATTCAGGTGGTTCGATGCAGCAGCTGAAAGCTTGAAATGCTGGGTGTATGACTGGAAATACGCTGGTGAATCATATAATGTGCAGATGATCTAATGGTTCTTAGTCCATATATTGCTGGACTTCTCACTATATGCTCTGAATATGGTGTTGAACATGATATCAAGTTCAATATTATATGTCTTATCTTTTTACTGAATAAAAGTATGCTGGATTATTTTGCTCATTTTTTACTTCATTTGTCAGGTTTTGTCATTGAAACGTTTTTACTCCTGTCCATTAAGGTGTGGAGTGTGATGTAACATTTTTTACATCGCCATCGTAGCTGAGTGACTGAATAGTACTCAACAAAACAACTACTCTTACAAATACATGTATTTCCAAAAAGAAAAAAAAACAACAACTCATGAACATGTCAGTGAAGATTGTCAGTCGTCCCGGTCATTGTTTTCTTGTGGGTTTTTTACAGCTTCTGCTCTGATATGTTTTCTTGAAGATGTTTGTGACACATAGAAAACATATCAGTCCAGAAGCTGAAGAACAACCA
>JAQQAE010005212.1:0-17877 GCA_029823295.1 Pseudamia nigra | reverse complement strand
TTCGAAGAAAAAATGTGGTTGGAAAAAAATCTTGAATGATCATGACCGGTAATCACTTAAATGTGTGGTGAAATCAATATATCACTTGATGCCAGCTGAAACATAATCGTCCATGCAGAAATTATCCAATGGGAGGCTCATACTGTACCTATTTGCTTAGTTAAATCGAGGTGGTGACCTTTTTTTTGGTCAGGCAGCATATTTTTACACTTAGACATATTAGAAACTGCCACTTTGAGTAAGACACAAATGCAAAGCCACACTCATATAGTCACCATAACATATATTAGCATTGGAGTCCCGACCAGTTGTAGTCACAGCTGTTTGATTAAAGCTTGATGAATAAACCAGATGTGTTCTCCTGTGAGTTGGCTCCCACAATGAACCAATGAAAGGCCCATTTCATCTCAGCCTCTGTCTGTAAAGCTTTTCTTCTTTATTATTTTACAGAGCTTTGGTCATGGCTGGTCAATATTGGTTTTCATACCTAATCCCTGACACCTCGTGCAGTCTGACTGTCACCACTGGGGCTCACGATTCTACATTCACGCGCTCTGCACACTTTCCTCACACACAATTTGCCTGTCACCGTGGGTAGCATGACAAATATCCCATTTAATCATGTTGTGATTGACAAGCATCCTTTTTGTCCTTGGTGATAATGAGGTTTCCCTGCATGTCAATAGAATTCTGTTACCTAGAGCGAAGGAGAGAAAAATACAAAGACAGATCCCGCCCTGTTGGCTTACTTGAAACCATTTGAAGGCCCCATGCATCTCCCATTCTCTCAAATGACTATTTGAGAGAATGGGAGATGTTCATAGCGAGTTTAAGTATAGCTTAAATATGTAAATTGGTGTTGTATAACATTGAGACAGGTATAGGAGAGAAAACATTGCTGTCACCAGCTGATATATGTGTTTAACAGGTTGGAGAGGAGGAGGAGGAGGGGGTATGGGGATGTATGTGTTTCTCCAGGGGCAACACTGTAAAAAGGTTTAATTGAATCTGTAGAGGAGAGGTGTGAAATACGTGTCGGCAAACTGCAGTGTTGTGAGTCAGACCTGAATGACTGGGTTTAAAACAAAGGGAAGAGTGGCGTATCTGTTGGTGTGTGGTTTGTGGGTCTACACTACATGTGTGAGGCAGTGACAAGTAGGGCTGCATGATTTGCTGAAAAAGTCATATTCCAAATATTGTGGACATTAGTATGATTTATTGTTTGTTGTGTGTTCCTGCCTTGCTATCAGGGCAAATTCATTTCCTCCTAAAATCACAAAAATAAATCTATCTTCTCATCCATTGATCATCCTCTTAGTCCTTTCTCATGTTTTAGTTTGAACAGTATCTCCAGCCAATCAAAGTGATATGTTTTGTTTATTTCTCTATGAACCCTCCTATGAAGTTATGTGATGATGTAGGTGAGTATATGTCTGCACACACTTCGAGAAGTATCACAAAGTTGCCATCTGTTTGTGTGTTTTACAACTTTTTTTCGACTTTGTGTCTCTCTTCCATGCTAATGCCAACTCTATCACGGAGCCTCTCTCATGCTATGGGAGAAGAGGAGAGGGGATAGAGTTTAAATAATTCTGTTTGTAAACAGAACAAGAGGAAAGTTGCATATTTCACCTTTAAAGTCACACAGAAATCTGAACTTTAAAACAAAGCCTTTTCTGATTACATAATATACTTTTTAAATTGCATATGCTTTAACTCCTTATGGCAGAAAATGCACAGGTTGAGTACTTACAGTACATTCCATTTTAGTCCATCACTGCCAGGGTTTTGATAGGGATCCCAATAACATGGAACTACTCATTCAGTAATGTTATTAATATCACCTGCATTTTCACTGCTGAGACAAATCAAAATGTCAGCTGTTGAAAAGGTCAAAAGTACAGGCTGATACTGCAGTAATGACTGTGGTCCAGTGAATTGTGCAACGCTACAGACTAGTCAGTAGTAGCCACAATCAGTGGATAATCAAATGGCTTTGTCCTCTAAAGCAGTGGGGTGCAACATGTGGGTTGGGACCCAAAAGTGGGTTGTGGCCTTGTTCTGAGTGTATTGCGAAGTGTGTGGTTAAAAACACACTGTATTTTTTGTTTTGTTCATTTTGTTGATGATTTTGTTCATTTGGTTTATTATTTTTATTTAAGTTTGTTAGTTTTAAGTTTGTTAGTATTTTACTCACTTTTTGATCCTTTTCTGTCATGTTGCTGATAATGGATAAATTTTTTAAAAGTATTTTTACAATTTTCCATCATAAATTGAATAAAGTGATGAAAATATGTGCATGTTTTCTTCAAACTATACTCAGCTTATGGCTGCCAGTTAAAAAAATTGCATGTACTGTACCTGGTCGGAATTCTCAAAATGTGGGGCTCCGAAATATGGAAAATGTGAGTTATAAGGACCAGTTGAGAACCAATAAAGAACTGAAAATTGCAAAGTGAATAGTTTGATGGTATTCATATTTGTGTGCACAGAGATCCTTCTGTTGATGCAGCAACCACACATTATTTTTTTTTTCATTCTTTATTCACAGTCCTACAATAACATCCAGTACAGTAACTTCTTGTCTATGAAACTCATCAAACACCGATATTTCCCAAATGTGGGAATATTTTTCTACTTTTTGTGATCTATAATTTGTCAGAGTGGAGCAGCGCTTTACTGGCCCACTCTGATGAACTCATTACCACGCCTTATTTATTAGCCATTGTTTATTAGTAATGACCTCACTGTGCCGCTGATTGTTTACAGTGTATGACGAATTTCAATAATAGGAGGTTCATATGTATTCAAATGCAGAGTGTGAAGTTGAAGACCTTGAGGAACCAACCACCAATTTAGCTTTATCTTCAGAAAAGAGTGCGCTAGGGTTTGTGTACTGTATTTCTACCTTCAGTGTCTCCACTCACTTTCTTGTGTGATTTTTCTACATAAACGTCCAGTTCCTGAGCATATCGTCTGGAGCAGAGCTTCCGCTTTTACTTCCAACAATAGTGGCAGCTTCCTGGGTTATCGCATCATTTCCTCTCTAGATGCAGCAGTGTGTCACACCACAATGTCCGGTCCAGGAGTCTGGAAATGCAACCGAGTAATCAAGGACAGGAAAAAATGTTAAGAATTGGTAAAGATAAACTACGAATCAATATTAAATAGCTGTTTCTTTTTAATCAAATTGGGTTTATTTCCTTCAATTGTAAGATTATTTGAGCTAGGGCTACACAGGTTGGTGAAAAAGTCATATTGTGGCAAATATTTAAGTCTATCTGCTTGGTTGTTGAGGAAAAGACACATATTACTCAGTTAGAAATGCCAAGTCAAATGTTAAACTGGCATAAAACATAAACTTAAAAAAAAAAGATCCATTCTTGCATGTTTTACACAGTACCTATAAATACATAAATAGCCAACAAAATCTAAATGCTACACCCATTCTGCAACCATTTTCCCTAAATGCATTGTAATTTAGATTTAGATTACAGACTATATTCTGTCTTCTTTTTAAACTTGTGTAAACCACCGTTAACGGCTGTAATTTTCAAGGTATATTACATTAGAATGAATAAAAACTGTCAAATTAAAATAAGTATCAAACACACCATATGTCACAAGACCAACCACAGGAATAGCCAATGTACAGAAAATCTCTCGCTCCCCTCATGTCTCCTTGTACTTTAAAAGTTATCTATGTGGTCACTGATCAGGTTCTGTTCTCCATTGCGGCATGTTTGTGTGGTGGTCTTGCGTATATGTTCATGTAGATGTGAGATGTCAAAATGAGGACTTTCAGGGGGATTATTGGCCATCTTTGTGCTGTCTTGGATCAAAGGATGCTGGCCGGGTGGTCTGCAGGGTGACCAAGAGAAAGCAGGACTCTTCCAACTTTTAACAGCTCACTTTTCTCTCCGACTCCTCTATGGTTTTATTTCAAAGTCCAAGGAAGGCAGTCATTCAGGACTACGCCACAGTGACAAAACCACAGCGCTGTGCTTTGCTGTGTTTCATCACTGTTGAAGTCAGTCACGCCAGTAGGGGCTGAAACCCTGGGAAGGTACCAGATACACCTGGCCCAGAGCCGTGTTTACAGCAGCTGCGGAGTGTGATGAATGCTGTAAAGACTAGCTGCAAGACGTGATTCAAGCAGGTCAGAGTAAGATGGGCTTAACTAACACACTGCTGACAAGTTAATCTAGTCCTGCTTTTCATTTAACATTCAGTCTTATGCCAGGAATATGGAGCGAACTGGACCCAAGTGTAACGACAGGGACAAGGTTTTCTATTGTACTGCTCTGCCTGGAATTCACTGTGTCGTACATTTCATCTGCCTGGGGATCTCATTTACTGAAAACATTCTTACAGAGTCTTATATATGAGGCACTGATTGTCTGCAATCTTATGATCCAGATTTCCATCAGATGTAATCATGAAATTTGGCATTCTGTCTTCTCAATATAACATTACTTAAATGTTTACTTGATTGTGCATGGCTTGTCAGAAAAAACATTTACCAAGCACTGGGTCAGATTCCACAGGTGGGTCTCAGCAGATTTTATTTTGGGTTGCTAAAAAAATTATTTCAGAAAACTTTTAATAAGAAACTAAGTTCAGTCCTGTCATGATTTGTGTTGGTATGGGCATTTTTTTTTTGTTTCACCTATTGTCTATAGTTGCATGGGCAATGTCTTTTGTAAATTCTTCAACTTTATTACAATACATAATATGATTATTCCGCACAGCAAATTATCCATTCCAACTTCATTTAATAATGTACTTTAAAAACAACACAGTTTGTCGAAGTGCTATACACAGACATGAGGACAAGTCCACAGTAAATACAATAAAATCAGTAAAAACCACTGTTTCAAACTGAGATACAGTAAAGCCAAATTTATTTTAAGAGAGGACTTAAAAACAGGAAGTGAGTTGGTGTACCTGATGTGGCACATGAATTTTGCTATCTTTGGCATAAAAATAGAATGCAATGCCATGGTTTTGGAGAATTGATATAAGAGGAAGTGAGTACAGAGAGAAGAGACGAGGCCCAAGAACAGAACCTTGAGGCACTCCGCATGTGAGAGGTGCTGGAGAAGACTTAGTGGCTCTAATGTGGACATGAAAACTTCTCTCTGTTAAGTAGGACTTAAACCTCTGTTAGGCACCACCCCGTATGCCCACCCAGATCTCCAGGCGAGACAGGAAGCACCGAGGGGAAAAAAACACTCCATGTTAACTGGCCCAGATTCAGTAACTCATTGTGTATAGATGCCTTTTGATTCTTCTTATTTTAAATTAGTATGTGTGTAAAGAAATCTGAGATGTTTGTTCACAGATTAGTTTAAATCATAGCGTTAAGGGACATTAAAGTGGGATAAACTGTTAGAAGGAGGTGGTGGTGTGGTTATGGTGAGAGAACCAAGGAACAGTATTGCTCCACATGAGACTTCATGTCCCTCTACTTTTTAGTGAGTTATATTTTTTGTGTTTTGTGTTCTGTGTATCCCTTGCACTGATTTCATTTTCCCTAAGCTTAAAAAAAATAGACTTCATGTCTAAACCTATTTCTTACCCTCTTGTTTCCACACCAAGACAAGGGGGAAAGTGGAATACAGTACGGTAAATGCAAGTGAAACTGAAACCATGGTGACTCTCACTGTCTGTCCACATCATGTCTGAACAGGACCCATGATAGTGGGGGAGTCACTTAAGGAAATGGTGTTTTGGGTTGTATTTGAATGTAGGTCCAAATGACTTTTCTGATCACATAGATTTTAAGATTCATTATTGTAAAGCTGCTCATACAGTTTTTCCTTATGCTTCAGTTATAGCATTGCCTATGCTATAATCTACCCTTTATGCACTGCATAATTTTATTTATTTATTTTCCATCATAAATTGAATAAAGTGATGAAAATATGTGCATGTTTTCTTCAAACTATACTCAGCTTATGGCTGCTAGTTAAAAAAATTGCATGTACCTGGTCGGAATTTTCCAAATGTGGGGCTCCAAAATATGGAAAATGTGAGTTATGAGGACCAGTTGAGAACCAATAAAGAACTGAAACATTGCAAAGTGAATAGTTTGATGGTATTCATATTTGTGTGCACAGAGATCCTTCTGTTGATGCAGCAACCACACATTATTTTTTTTTTCATTCTTTATTCACAGTCCTACAATAACATCCAGTACAGTAACTTCTTGTCTATGAAACTCATCAAACACCGATATTTCCCAAATGTGGGAACATTTTTCTATTTTTTGTGATCTATACTTTGTCAGATTGGAGCAGCGCTTTACTGGCCCATTCTGATGAACTCATTACCATGCCTTATTTATTAGCCATTGTTTATTAGTAATGACCTCACTGTGCCGCTGATTGATTACAGAGTATGACGAATTTCAATGATAGGAGGTTCATATGTATTCAAATGCAGAGTGTGAAGTTGAAGACCTTGAGGAACCAACCACCAATTTAGCTTTATCTTCAGAAAAGAGTGTAGTAGTCACAACTTTAGTAAAATTGAAACTTTTATACTATACTAACTTATTATTATGGAATAGGCTTCCTTTCATATGTACCTTTTTATAGTTGTGTTTCGGAGTTTAAAATGGGATCAGGATAAAAGGAGAGGAAAAGTCACATTTGTTTAAGAATGTGCTACGTTATGTTATTCTTAACTGTCAAAGCTACCCAATCAGAGACTGTGGTGATGATGATGTGTATTTAAGTTAGGCAGTCAACTGTATCAGTGTGTGTGACTCCACTTTTCCACATTTTCTTTATGCTCTATGCTGAGCTTTTTTAAACTGACACTTGATTCGTTGTTCTGGCTGCAATCCTAAGTGAGGGAACGCAGTATCTACTGATGAAGCCAGTTCTTTAATAGAAAGCGCATTGCAGCTTGCATTCTGCTGTTCTAAGCCCAAAATATGAGCTCTCAATATGCATAATGTCCATGGAAAGATCATATTTTGCTTAATCATTTTGTCCAGATTTGTGATTGTTAAACAATTTCTCAGTGATCTTGTTTTATTGTGTGACTGCAGAGCTACTGTATCCCTGTAACCGTTTTGCATGTGCATGCCGTGGGTGCTGGAGATTAGTTATAGCATCAAAACTGTGAATCAGTGAGGCAGTGTCTGCGTGTCTGTGTTTACTGCCCCCTAGCCTTCTGTCATCGGCCACACCTAGTGGAGAACAAAGGGAGCAGAGGCTGGCACTGTCTGGAGGATGGAGGGAAGAAGGGAGGAAGACATGCAGATTAGAAACAGAATGGATGAAAAACAACCTGGCAGTGATATGAGTTAGAGAGGAATTCAGGCATAACAACTTTGAAAGGTTTAAAAGGTTTTTTTTTTTAGCAGTTCTTTTGTCCGTTAAGACCAGATGATGCCACATGCAGATTTTTAGATTGGCATTAGCTGCATCAGAGATGTGTGTGTGTGTGGGTTTGTGTGCTTAGTAACAGTAAACACATATTTCACAACCTTGTTACAGCTTCATAAATGGAAATTTAAGAGCAGTGTCACCATAATAAAAGGCTTAGATGATTAAAGGCAATGATTTTTCTTCACTCTTTTTGCCAGAACCCTGTTTCAAAGAGCTGCTGAAAACTCACTTCTTTTCTGAGTTAACAACTGTGGCAATTGTATGATTAATGTTGGTGCAAAAGGAAGATTTAAAGGCCAGAAATATGTTCAAAAAATCCTCAACAGAACTGAACATTTCCATCTGCCCATCACTAATTTGATTGTTTACAATATATTTATGAAGTCCATGTGTTCTGCATGCATGCATTTGCTTTTTTAAAATCAGTTTTGATTCATGGTCCATTTACAAACTGCAGCACCATCTCGTTTATACTTTTATAGCTTGTTACATTTCAGAAACACTGCACATTTCAGATTATTAGCATGAAAATAAACGACAACATCTGCTCAACAATAACATTCTGAAAGATGTTTCTAGTCATTTTCCTGTGGTGCCACCACTGCTAAATCGATTTTCAGCAGAGGAAAGGCAGTGCACCCTTAAGTAACTGAAATAAAACAAAAATCAAGCAGAAACATTTTGGGTTCTTTTTTTGGTCAAAACCAAAATGAGAGTGGACCGTAACATAAAACATTCAGAAATGTGACACACCCTGTCTGTGAAGGAATGGACAGTAAACTCCATCAAACTGAATCCAAAAAGAAAGAAAAATATGTATGTACTGTATTCAAAAATTCAAGGCATATAAAGCTTAATGCTTGGAGTAATAGGGTGAAGGTTTCAGATTGCATAACAGAAACAAGACAATGAAGATTGAAATGAAAGCAACACTGAAGGAGACAATTACCCTTCTAGGCTTTCCAGGTTTTATGTTCAGGAAAGAATATTGCACACGTTGTCTTAAGAGCTCAAGTCAGAGGGGACATCTTGTCAATAAATCGGTCAAGTGATGGAGGTTGAGATGGAAAGAAGCAATGAAGATGAGAATGAAGTGACAGGACTGAGACAGGGATGTACAGACGAGAAGAGCAAGTGAAAGGCAAACAAGATGAAGGAAGCAGGTATATGCTCTGGTAGTGTGAAACAGGTCAACACAGAGACCCTGGGTACCATTTTGGTTGGCTCCAGCATACAAGGCGCCATTGTGTGTCCATAGTAGCCCGCTAACCGGGTTTGACAGGGCTGTTTTGACTGGCCCCTCAGGGAGCAATGTGTTTAAGATAGAAATTTACAGGGGCATGTTGTTTCTACATTGTCCAAGCAGCTGCTGTCTTTTCCTTCACCGCGATCACTCCCCTTTCATGCTTCACTCATAAGAGACCCAGGAGGGATATTTACCCTTTTGTCATGTGGAGGCAAATCGCTGCCTGCTGAAGGTTTGCTACCAAGTGTAACGTCTGGTCCGGTTTGCACTGATGTCTAGTTATTTTTTAATGTTTTGGTTAAATGTTTCCCAAAGCCTGAGAGATGTACGTTCTCATCTGCGCTCTGATGCACATTTTAGTATGAGTCAGTGTTTCAGCATGTGTGTAAAGGCAGTATAGTTAATCCATAGGTGGCAGGCAATGTGCAGAGTCAACACAGTGGTTGGTAATGAAAGAAAAAACCAATAAGACTTTAAAGACAGCAGGGACCCCTCCCCAAACCACTCTGTCCCTCTCCCCTGATCCTTACTCCGCTTTTTCCTTCTCCCACTTCTCACTCATCTCATCTCCTGCTTCTTTTTCATGCAGTTGTATCAGTTGTCTCTTAGTCATTCTCCTTTGTACAGTAAATGCTGAGATTAGCTAAATGTGACCCTGCATGGTGAGCTTTGCTGGCTAAAGTACAGCGCTGCCATCTGAGCGGGGGGTGAGGGGGAAGTTTCGGGAGTGACAAAAACATCATCATGTGGATGCCTCTTGGAGGTCAAGTAAATACACTAAAGGGTAAGCAAACAGTAGAGGCTTGGCCAGAAGCTGTTTTTGGCAGGAAAATATGGACGTGGGGGATGGGAATGGATGCAGCAGGATGCAAATCTGTCGTAGCAGGTGCACCATGAGGAAGAGTGTGAATACTGAGGAAGAGAAATACTGCATGTCAGGTTATTTTTTTCCTTAGCCATTGAAAAAGCATGTATTATGCATTTTTATCAGTACGGAATGTGGAAGTATTAGTTTGATTGTTGTCTGTTAATAGAAGCAAGGGACCTGGTAAAATTGAGTTTAGTAAATAATGTATTAACTGTATGAATTAATTTAAGTGAGTTTAAATGCTTAAATTGATGTGTCTGTAGTTACACATTGCAACCAAATAAATACCCTGTGGTGGCTGCTAAACATGAAGTTTCTCATTAAAGTCAATGATTTGTCTGAGCTCTTAGTTCAGGGAATAGTAATGGCTTTACTCCTTCTGGCAGTACCTGTTCCAGACTACTCATTCTAGCATGTCTTTGCTCATTTTATGGACTGTGTTTCTTTTCCACTGCCAGTATAGTCCTACATTAGCGACAGCAGGCCTTATAGTGACACAATGTAAACCTATAGACTTCACTTACAAGTGAAACAAAAGTGGTGATAGAGGAAACTTTCAACTCTGTTATACCCTTTGAAAGACTCATTCAGGAGTCTTAAACTATATTTGTGTAGACTTCAGGCCTACCTGAAAGCTTCCTGCTGCTCTGTGTCCTGCAGTATGATGTGATTCACATGCAATAAATACTGATGCAGTGGTGATGATCTGTCAACCAGTAAGTGATCTGCATATTTTTACATCATGTTTATGGTCTAGCTCTGGCACACTTAGAATTACAGCAAAGCAGAGAAAATAGTCCCCTATAGTCCAGCTTGGTACCTGATCCCAAAAAAGCTGTGCCAACGGCCAATACTGGAAGTATGGCAGACCCAAAAGTAAGATGGTGGCTGGTCTGGTCTATGAAAAGCAAGCACATAGCCAGAGCATAATTCTTATTTTTATGTAATTATATTGATTTCATTTCATGGATTATGTATTTTAATTGCAATAATAAAATGAAAAAAATGAAGATTAAAGTCAATGATTATTATAGTAAATTATAAAAACGCATGGTTCTGGTATAACCTCTTTAAAATACAGTTTTCTGTATCTTCAGTTCTCCACCCTTTCCTCATCTTACATCTGCCTCTGTTCTCCTCCCATTTCTGAAACCCAAATCCACTCAAAAGGGGCTTTGATCTAGGTAATAATCTGCACCAACCCCCTTACTCCCCTCACCCCTTCCCCCATCGGCCTTGGTGTGACTGGCCATGTGATAGGTGGAACCCCATCACTTCCCATTACTGCGTGGCTTAGTGCGTCTTAGTGAGAGCCTCCACCCTTCAGCGTGCTGACTCGCTGCGTTGGAGGTCTGTTTACCCCGTGACTCCAAGTTAATCTCCCCTCTAACTCCCTCTCGACTCCCATTGTGTCCTCCACACTTGGACGTGTTAAGGTGTTTTCGGTCAGATTCTTCAAAACATTAGGCATATAATCATGACTTAATGATTTTAACCAAAAGTAGTAGCACTAAAAATAGAAATCATTGTTTTTGATTGGTAGTTTATTGCCCATTTCCACATTTATTGATTAATGCCTTTGAGGTTGATGTTAAGGAATCCAAATTTCTCTCCATTTTTAAAATTTAAATAGTCAGGTCAACAGTTATCCAGTTTCTAATATGAATTTGGATCACATTTTCTGAAAACTACTATTATTTTGTGACCCTTTGAACTTCATTGGGAACTTTTAGTCAGGCATCTCTGAATTTACAAATTTGGTGCAGCAAACTTCATTTTCTGTGTTCTTGTGAATTGTTAACATATCAATTTTTTGCATAATTTTATGAAAGGAGACAAAAATGAAATAAATAATCAAGAAAATGAACAAAAATGAAGCAACACAATGAGCAAAATTGAGCAAATAATCTACAATATGAACAGAAATAAAGAAAAAATTAACAGCGTATTAAATAAATTTTAAAAATTGCACAAAATAGGTTACGTAAAATGAACAAAAGTAAATAAAGTAATCAAGAAAAGGAACATAAATGAACAAAATAAGCAAGAAAACGTTACAAAATGGAACAAAATCATCTTTAAAATGAGTACAAAAGAACATAAATGAACAAAATAATTTGCAAAATGAGTGACATAAAATGAATAAAAATGAATTATTCGAGGAAGAGAGAAAAATGAACAGAATTATCAGTGTAATGTGTAACACTGAAAAAATAATCTACAAAATGAATAGAAATAAAGAAAAAAATGAACAATTTATGCACAAAATATGTAAAATGAACAAAAATGAGGAAATTAATCAAGAAAAGGAACAAAGTGGAACAAAATCATCCCCAAAATGAGTGCAAAAGAACAAAGTGATCCACAACATGAACCAAAGTAATGAAGAAAATATTTAAAAAATGAATCAAATATTAAAATAATTAATAACAATTGAATGAAAAAGACCCAAAAGCCACGTTTGATGATTTCATAGGATGCAAACTTATCAAAATATGTCCTGAATTACCATGTAATTTGATTTAATTTAATAATTTAATGCAACAAATCCCACATCTTCTTTCACCCTTATTGAAGTGTTAATTCTCTTCTGCTTCCTTTTACACTCCGTCTCTAATCACAAGTCTTCTGTCTCGTCTCCAAGACACCACATTAGCTCTGCGCTCCCTCCTGGCCTCCATAGTATCTACCTCTCTTCACACATTCTCTTCTTATCCTAATAATTTCCACTCCTCCCATCACGCACACTTTCACCGCTCATCATCACCTCATCTCTCAGGATCATACCCGTCGCTGGAATCTCGTTTTCATCATCCCTACTTAACTCCAGATTTCTGTTTACAGGCCCTCCTTTTACTCACTTGGGGAGGTGCATCGTGCAGCGGATCTTGTCCAACTGAGAAAATCTGGGAAGCAGCTGTTTTTCTCCTTTATTTGAGCAAGACACAGACAGAGTTTTATCTAAATCTGCATGTCTCCTGGACAGTGACAGCATCTTTTTCGGTTTGCTGTGAACCAAAACTGGTAAAACTTAACAGTGCTGTTTCTATATATTTTTTTCTTTTTTGACGTCAGGCGGTAATGAGTTGCACTATTGAAAGAGAGCAGCACAGATATAGATAGTGGATGAGATGGAGTGATGAAGACAGAAAAGTCCCCTCAATTAGTCAGAGTCACTGGAGTTTCATTAATTCTTTTCAAGCCAAAGTCTGTCTGTGGCGACTATTCAGCCCATAAATTAATCTTCATTCCAGCTTATCTCTGCCTCTTAACCCCTGTTCTAGCAATTAAGATTTTAATTTCTCCACCATTCAGATAAAGCATTCTACATCTTTCTGAATACCTGTGGTGTGCGTTTATAATTTTTTATTTGGGACAATAGGGTAATTTGTGGCTCAGGCCTTGTCTGCCCAGTTAATGTCTGCAGTGTTTGTGTTTAAAGCTACTACTGTGCTGTGTAGAGCTTGCAGCGGGTCTCTGTGTTGAGAAGTCATTTCCCAGCGAGTTGACTGATGAAGTGTGGACGTGCAGCTGATTTAAGACTTCTTTCCACATGCCTGTAGGTGTGCAATGCTAACCCTCGTTTCCTTCGTCTTTTTTCCTCACATTCTCTCTCTTTTTCCCTTTTTTCATCCCTGCCTGATTCGCTCGCTGCAGGAGTTGGCTGCGTCTCTGACCCCAGGGCTGCATCATGCCTCGCCAACCTGTTTTTCTTGGAAATTCCTGTTGGCTGAGTTGGCTATGGAGGATATGATAATGTTAGGGAGGAGGGCGGAGGCATGCATGTCTGCAAGCCTACCTTTGTGCACATGAATGCACCTTTAATTTATACTTTACATCACCGACGACCTGGTTTGCCAAGTGTGTTTTGGGTTTATGAGGCCTTTGGTGCTTGCTTTAATCTGATAGGCCTCCTGCCAGTCAGCTTTGCCATCACTGTCCACACCAACAGCCAATTTTGTTTATGCTGAAGTCATATTGAAAATTGGAAAAGAAAGTTACAGACACGAAGGAACAATTAACATTAATCTTCCTTCTAGAAACAGACTCGAACGCATGAAAACCATGAGGAAAAGAAAAAGAAAGAAAAAGCAACACAGAAACACAAAGAAGATTTAAACACCTAAAGTGGCTGTAGATGAACACTTTATCAGGAAAATGAGTTGGCTGCCTCTTCTGTGCTTGGTCAAAATTCAGGAGATCAGGCCTAAGTTCTGCATGAACTGTGATTTAACAGGTGCTTAAAGAATCAGGACTCTGTTTCTTCCCACTTCCTTATATTCACCTCACATGTGCATAGTCAGGAAATTAATTTAACAAGGATAAGCTACTTTTCACCTCCTCAGGCTGTGTAAGAATATGTAATTGCAATATCTTATATCCTCCTCCTACTTGCATGCACATGGAAGCAGTTTGTGTGTCTGTGGGTCAATTAGAACTGTGTTATATTGTAGACACGTGGTTTTGTGAGATATGAGATTTGGCTGCATGAAGTTAATAAAAATAATTTTTAAAAATGCAATAAGGTGGGCTCTAAGCTGACAGTCCACCAGTGTGTGTCAGCATGAGTGCATATCGTGCCTTGAGACTGTGTGAGTGTGTGCCTTTGCATTTGTACGTCAATAACAATTACAGTATGTCTTTTAAGAACCGCTTTCCTTCTTTAAATCATTAGCACATGCCACATGCAGCAGCTATAGTTCATGACCTTAGGGCAACCAAATAGTTCAAACTCCTTATTTACTAGCCTAACTGTGTTTAGTTTCATCTCACTGGTGACCCTGATGCTAATGAGCATTTACTCACACAGAAGAACCTTTATAAGTTTCAGTTTGCAGTCCCAGGCGGGTGACCCATCTTTGACTCTGGCTGTGGTTCAGTCTCAGGTCAGTGGAGACTAATCCAGTTATCATAGCTGCCTATTAGTCCTAATTTTGCAATCAACTTAGCTCCATTGTCACTTTGAAGGCCAATATTAGCTGATGAGCTTTTTTTTGTTTTTGTGCACTTATCATGCACATGACGGTGCAGGCAGAAGGTCAAAGCCATGAATAGTAATGTGCATCACTCAAGACACAATCAGATGCACATGAACATTCATGGTTATTTTGTGTTGCTGTTACTGAGAGGTGAAAACCTTTAAAAGTAACATGAAATAATTTGGTCCAGATAATCATTGCACTGCTAGAAATGTATCTAAATCAGTGAGCAAGGACCAGCAGTGTTGTGCAATGAGGCCAATATGAAAATAATATTGCTGACAACTTCTGGGGCAAATCAATAAATTTTTGTATAGCAGTAATGTTTGTATCATTGGATCAGACGTTTTATTTGGATTTTCTAATAAGCAATTGTTGGTCCATCTTTAATTTTTTGCCTCTTATTAAAATGTTATGGCAAACACTTTTGGCTTTGATTGACAGGTCTGTATGATACCTCCGCTTGCCTCCAGAATACGAAGAGATGGACCAAGTTAGACCGAGTTGGACCCTTGTAGCTGCTGTCTGTTTAATAAAATACATTTTCTCCTGACAGATGCACTGTAAAATTACTTTTTTAGAGAATGCAGCATTAGTTTACCCACTAGCCTCCTGGCTCACCCCAGTCTCAGTTACACCACCTTTGTCAAAATATGGTCACTTCCTGCTTTTGGCTCCAAAAATGGCACTGGAGGTGACAACAACAAAAAAAAAGGCAGTTCAGAAACTAGTGGCCAACGTCATGGTGACTGAGTCCGAGTGTTTGAAATACAACCTTGTTTTTTCCTTCTCCATAAGAGATCATTAGTTTAATTTTATACACTCAAATGTTGAATGGTTTAACAGGTTGTCCATTTATGGTAGATATACAATCGTTAGCAAGACTAGCCTGACAAGGTTTTGATTTTGTTCTCAGAGGTTTATTTAAGCTGCAGCAGCAGAAAACAGGTGAAAAAAAAGAATTTAAGATACATTTAAAATCCCATCTGCAGCTCCCTTCTCAAAATGCATATCAAACAACTTAACGTAAATAGACATGACCTGACACTGTTTGATGCAGTCATTCAACTGTAGCAAAGTGTTGCAAGTTATTGAAGGTTTTCTGTTGAACCAAGCACTAGAATCACATCTGTGCAATCAGCAATTGTGTCTGTCAGTCACATTTTTCACCTACTCAGTGGTCTGACAGGATTTCTGCTGATTGGCTTGGGTGTTTTCCTGGCGTATTGCTCTATTAAGAAGATGGAGAAAACTGTTCAAAGCCCCACAAAGCTCTGTCTTCAGATCGAACAGTTGGGAAGGGCACTGGCAGCACAACATGGGACGATTCCTGAGACAAATCGAAGGGTGGTCAACAACACGGAAGTGCTGATGTCCCTTCGTTGTGGTCAGAGTTTGAGGTCCGGTAACTCAAATGGAGAATTGGAATAGTGAGAAGATTCTCAATTTATCTGCCTTCGAGAAAAGGACTGTGTCTTTTCATTGTTTTCTTTGGACTCCCTGGAAGTGCTGGCCTTGGTTGGTGCAGCTGCAAAAAAGCTGCAGCTGTTTGCTAAACATGCTGAGGTTTTTTCTATGTGCCATAATTATGCTCCCTTAGGAGCTTAGTTCTGGATACTATGTTTTGACTCTACAATCCCATTGTTGTCTTACCCACTCTTTCTCCCCACTGTTCAAAAGGTGGTGCAACCCGGTTGCTGCAGCCTTTCCCCCTTTAGTGGGAGAATGAAATTTCATTTTTTTCTGTATTGCTTGTGGTTGGAAACAAATGACAATAAAGGAAACCTTGTACCTTGATACACCTGCAGTTGGTCAAATCTACCACATCAAAGTTTAGATTTTCTGTATACTTAAAAAGGGACAACAGAAGTGAATGGTAGAATTACAATATGCTGAAAGGTCTTTTGCTCAGTAACACCAAAAACCTATCCAGCACTGCAGTATAAGTAATGTTTTTTTTTAATTTTCTTTTTGTTGAGCTTTGAACTTTTAGGAACAGCATCATATTTGGGTCACCGAATGCCATAAGTTGTATGTTAACAAATGTGTTTGCAGGTGAGACGAGGACCGACACAGCCAGAGTAAGGACAGTGGCTTGAAAAGGCCTGTTAATGGTTTTGTTTACTGTCCTGAGTCTGGTTTTACCAAAGGAACAATGGATTTTTCATCCTCAAGGCATTTCAGACATGCTTTTCAGTCACCTCACGTGTCTAGAACAAATATGCTTCCAGACAATGTTAAAATTGTTTTTTATACACTCCATGCCTTTCACAATGTGACTCACAGTGTCTTTGTCTGTTCTTTGACTACAATAAGAGTTCTGTAATACAGGTGACTGGTGGATTAGCACTATATCTGAATGCATCATACACAATGAAAGATAAGACATACAGTACTGTAGGGACTGTAATTAAATGAAATGTAAAATGTCACAATAAAGATTACATTTGCGTTCATGCTAGTTGGAATTCAAAGGTTGAATGTTAAATTTAGACATACTGTACTTAAATCACTTAAATGCAGATGTAGTTTTTCTTTTCCCTTTTAAGTGTGCAGCAGCATTAAAGAGCACCAGCACACCTTCAGTATTACTGCTATGGCTTTTTGGAGTCAACAACTATTAGCGTAACCCAACACCAGATGTAAGCTCAAAGCTCTTGGGGTTCTCCTGCTTTCGTTTACTATTATCACCTCACTGAAGTGGAGGTCGCAAACAGCCTGACCTCAGGAAGAACAGGGTAAAGAAGTGAGAAACTACAGATGTGGACCAGGGATTCAGGTGTTAAAGCAGAAACACACAACAAGGAAAGAAAACACACACACACACACACACTTAGTCCTTCTGGTGTGCCCATCTGCCATTCTTCAAAAGCCAGTGAACCATAGAGACTTGTCAATTGTCACATCAAACTACTCTGTGATCACATGCCTCTTTTTTTCATTTCTTCTTTCTTTTTGTGCCCATACATTTGTTCCCTATAACAAAATGTCACCATGTGTACAAAGATAACAGTTTTTCCCTCCTACTTTGTCACTCTGTCCTTTATTTTCCTTCAGGGGTGACCTGTTACACACACACACACACAAACACACACACACACTTGAACCGGTCTCCCGGGGTCAAGGAAAGAGAGGCACAGCTGGAAGTTTAACTCACCTTTGACCCTTAGGACTGACAATGATTTAATCAGACACACATGGACATTTACACATACAGTACAGTGCCAGTCAAAAGTCTGGAAACACATTCTTGTTGAGTTGTTTTTCATTATTTTATCATTTTCAACATTTTACAGTGATACTGCAGACCAAGGGCGTAGGTTTGCATAGGGACGGTAGGGACAAAACACTACCAACTTTTCAGGAGGCTCAAATTGTCCC
>JAQQAE010005211.1:0-17877 GCA_029823295.1 Pseudamia nigra | reverse complement strand
TTTTGTTTCTCAAACAAATGTTTGGGCCTGAAAACAATTTTTCCATAGGAATCTACTTCACAGATTTTGCCTATCGCGGGTTATTTTTAGAACATAACCCCCGCGATAAACGAGGGACCACTGTATTTCTCTTTTGGCCGTAGAGCTGAAAAGGTTTGGAATAATATCAAAGGATACTGCATATTAATGTCTGGTTTTCACTGTGTGTAGTGCATGAATGTAGATTAAATGTGCAGTTGAAGGAGACATATCGCATCCTCTTTTAACTAGTTAATTGAATTCTCACACATCAGTAGAATGTGTACATTAAATTTCAGCTAAAAATACCATAGACCTCCCTAATTCTATGATTTCTTTATACTCCTGATTTTCAGCCCAGTATCAAACAGGCTGTTTCAGTACATGTTAGTTTATATGCACAAAGAGCTGCTCTCAACCATATGCTTTTCCAGTCAGTGCCACAGATTCCATCTGGTAGGTTGCTTGGTTCATAATCCCAGGATGTTAGGATGGTCTAGTGACTGAGGATGATGACTGTATGGTTGTGACATCACAAATATGCAGAAATCCAAATGCATATTTATGTTGTTTTATATGAAACAGAGGTATTCCTTTTTCATCCTTCAAATGAGACTTTTTATGCAGGAAGGGCATCCAACGTAAAAAACGTATGCCAGATTAAACATGCGAATCATTGGTATTTCACTGTGGCGACCCCTGAGGGGAGCAGCCGAAAGGAGAAGAAGAAGAAGATGGTACAATATTATTTTTAGGTCTTGTTTTGGAATAAGAAGAAACAGGAAACTATTTTTCCCACAATGTGTCTCCTTTAAAACTTTCAACAGTCGTTTTTTCCCTGAACCTGTTGAGCTGATTTGGACGTACTCACAGTGAATTTGCTGTATAGCTCATATGTGAGCAGAGGATTTGGTAGCTCCCTGAAGTACAGCTTACATAAGGAACCCACACAGTGGATGTCCTGGAGGTACACTTCCTTTGTAAGGTCAGGGCACGCCTCAGAGCAGAATTCCTGCCTACACACACATAGAGACACACACACACGGGCACAGTTAGCTGAATGCTTTGATTGTCTAACACCCTGCTTACTACAGTGCAAGTAGCCAAGCTGATTATTTATTGAGTTCTGTTTATCAAGGGTATGACACAAAAATAAGATCAGTAATGCAAACAGGGCTAATCTAAGATGAAAACAAGCATGATGACAATTGTTTGGACTCAGACAGAGCAGAACTTTACTGGATACTTGGTGCTCTTTATGGGCCTGATTTGATTTATTAGTCTTTATTTACTGGAAACCAGATTCAAACAAAACCATCAGAGAATATCTGAGATACCACTAATGTTCTACATACACTAAATGCTAGTTATTATGCTAAGAGATATCCTTTGGCATTTTTCACAGTTTGCTTACTACTACATCACCTGCATCATGTCTACAGGTTGTTAAAATGTCCTAAATTCACTTTTACAAAAATAAGGCTAAGGCTAAGTCATTATAAGTTTTACGTTTGGATTTGTCAGGTATTATTGCCACATACATTGGATCTAATGTCCATATTTTCTGAGCTTTAAACCTGTCATTGTGTCTAGTGTTTTTGGGGATGACTCAAAAAAACTTGTTCATTTTGTGGAATAGTTTGCTCCAATTTTGAATTGTTTTGGTAATTATCAGTCATTATGTTGATTATTCTGTTCATTTTTGAGCAAATTAATGGATTATTTTCTTCACCTGTGCTCATTTTGATTTAGATTTTTTCATTTTCTTGACTAGTTTGCTTTCATCATCATCATTCATGTTGGTTTCAGTGTTGTGAATCCCAGAAGACCCTGGTGTTCACAAATGAAATCAAAATAGTCTTCAAAATACATTCAGTCATTTTATTATTATTATTATTTTTTTTTACAATTTGTACATCTTTCACCTTTGAAGAGTAAAATACATGTACAGTTGCAGATTCATTTGCAGTAAACAGGTCTAAAATTTAGCTTAAAGTAGAAATTTTAATTATTTGGTACCAGTAAACACCATCATCTGACATTTCAACTTTATGCTTTAGTCTACATTTCAAGCAAAAACTCTGCAAGTGTAGTAAGTACCTGAGACGCTGGATATTTGAGGTGACCCCTGACAGTCTGTAGATCCCATCTACAATGCCATGCTTCTCAATGAACTCTGCACAGTTCTTCAGGACCTGAGGAACTAAAGTCAAGACAACATGTCACATTAGTAGTGGTGTGGAGCCATCAGATGCACAAAGCAGTCCGTATGAGAAATTTCTAAATCATGTGTAAAATGAACTAAATAATGAACTAAATGTGCAAAAGTCAACAAACTGAACAAGAATGAACAAATATAATCAAATAATGTAACAAAAATTAAAGGTATAAATGAACCAAATTGCAACAAAATGAGCAAAAATGAAGCCCCTAATCACATAAATTAACAAAATGAACAAACTATCAGAATCAGAATGTGTTTATTGTCATTGTCAAGTCACAATAGGAAAGAGAGTAAAAAAAAAGCAGTTTCCAGAATTAGGCTCCATAGGAAGCAAAATTGTGGTCACATAGAAAAAAAAACTCATATGCACAGTTAGCAGACAAGTAACACACACATTAACAAAGCAGAGTTGCAGAGAGGCCTTGGTTCGTGTTGTTACGTGACATAATGACAACATGGCTGCATATGTGTCATCAGTCCCGATAAGGAAGTCAGCGCTCTCTCCCCTCATATGTCCAGATCTAAAAGTCTCATGGCGCTTGACTAAGGTGACACAGGTCCATAGAGTCCACTAAGCTTCCAAATCAGAGTGTGTAGTGATAAGTGGGGGAAGGGTGAAAAGAGGAGCTTCATTCTCTAAACAGTGTCTCCTCCAAGGGGGAGGGGGGGCTGTAGCGCTCAGGCCCCTCAAGGCCAGCGAAGGGAGCCAAAAAACAAAAACAGAAGATAAGACAGTCACATGTTCAGAGGCAGAAAAGAATTGAATCTCCTCAGTTTCTCCAATTTTATGTTTTTTGGTACTATGCAACAACATTTAGCAAAAACAAACAAAATTGAATAAATCAATTACAAAAATGAACAAAATAGGCAACAAAAAGCAAAAATGTAACAAAATCATCAAGTAAATGAACAAAAAGTGAAAAGTGCATCAAAAAATTAACACAGTGAGCAAAATGAATATAATGGAAAAAAGAATATAAATGAAAAAGCAACAAAATGAGCAAAAGGAAACAAAATAATCAAGTAAATTAGTAAACTGAACAAACAAAGCATCACACTGCTTAAAAATTAACAAATATAATTAAAGAAAATAACAAAAAATATGAATTAACAACAAAAGGCACAAAAGTGACAAAATATATAAGCAGAGCATCAAAATGAGCATAAATGAACAAACATAATCAAATAAATTAACAAGTGTGGAATAAAATAGGCAATAAAACAAGCAAAAATGTAAACTCGTCAAGTAAATTAAAAATGAACAAAAAAACCACATCAATAAGTTAATAAAATGAGCACAAATGAAAAAATAAGCAACAAATTCAGTAAAAATGAAGAAAATAATCAAGTAAATTAACAAAAAGTACAAACAAATTATCAATATGTGCAACATTTTACAAATGTAATCAAATAATAAATAAATGATCAAACCAAGCAAAAGAATGAGCAAAAACAAACAAAAATGATAAATTGTTAAAGTAAGCATAGTAAAAAAGAATTACAAAAACATCATATCAATAGAATGATACAATGAGCATGAATAAAAAACACACAAGAAAATGAGCAAAAAGAAACAAAATCATGAAGTAAATTAAATTAACAGAACATAAATAAAATCCTGAGTTGTCCTTGATCTTTGATGGGTTCCTCATGTATGTATATCATGTATTTTTACATTTTACATATGGTTCTGTATAGTTAACTTTTCAATGACTCTTTGGCACTTTATACTGTTATTAATGCAGATAAATGAACCGTCCGAACACAACGCTGTATATGAAGTTACTCATGACCTGAATAGTTATCTACGGAATACTTTTTCACTCTTACTCCAGTATGTATTATGAGGAGGTCTTGTACTTCTACCGAGTCATTATAATGATAAGGTAGCAATACTTTTACTTGATCGCCGTGTTTGTTTACTCTAGCCACTACACATTAGTACAGTAAACATGAAAATTCTTCTCTACTGTTCTTCAGACCTTTTTATACTATGTGACTCATGGGTGATTCAGACAGTCTATTGTACATCTCAGTAGCAGAAGAAGGAAACTTTTGCAAATGTAATTGTCGACTTGATGGTATAGACTTTGTTCCATTATGGCTGTTTTCTATTCCTTGGGGCTCCTGATTGGAGGTGGACATTGACAGGAAGTTAAAAATGGTTTGTTTGTTTCAGAGGAAGGTTGACACACCCAGTCCTTGTAGCTGGTATTACTTACGACATTTCCTCTAATAGAAAACTGCTTTTGAAATGTAACCACTGACCTACACAACAGCTTTCAGATAGGCAGCACGTTACCTTTAGTTTGCAGCTTTGTAATTACTAAAAAAAACGAACTTCAGCAGGATTCATATTCTGATTCAGTGGAGCTACAATTTCCCTTTTACTAATGCCAAAAATAATAAGCTGCAAATTAGTATTATTATTAGTATAATTAGACATGGAAAAAACTGATGATGTGTGAGGTATTACAGTAAAAATACAGAGACAGTGCTCACCCTAAAGGAAGTATTTTTACTTTAATTAGGATTTTTTTTATACACAAAGCCCTCATTCAGCAGCTATTTTATATTTATGACATGTCCAGCAATGTCATAGTAGTCTATTTTAAGTATAACCCTGGTTCCAGGTAGAAAAATGAAGATCAGAGATGCTCTTTTTAAACCATGTCATGTTTAAATTCACCTTTTCATGTCAGCTATTTGAAACCACATTGTTCTGATCATTTTATCTGATTTTTAGCCCTAAAAATAACCCTGGCTCTGCTTCAGAAACAAAACTGAAGAATGGCCATATGTTTTCAAATAAAAAAAGAAGCTGACCTGACAAAATGTCACACATTAAGTTGTGGCTAGAGATGTGTAGAGTAAACAGAAATGATAGTCAAGTAAACGTACTGTTAAATTCTAATTCTAATGACTCAAGTAGAAGTACTTATAAAATAAGTACTTAAGTAAGAATAAAAAATATCTAATAAAAAACTACTCAAGTGGTGAATGACTTGTAAGGTGTACTTAATTTATTAGGCACCAATATACTGTATTTTGCTTATTTTTGCTTTTTTATATAGGTAATTATTTTCCTAATGTTGTTCAATTTTAATATTTAATTGACTATTTTGCTCATTTTTGTTTACTATGTTGGTATTTTGTCACTTATTTTTGCAATGTTTTGTCTCTCTTTTTTGTTTTGTTGATTATTTAGCTAATTTGTTCATATTTTACTGTCAATTTGCTTCTTTGTCAATGCCATTGCCTCTTTTTGTTCATTCTGTTAATATTGTGTTGATTATTTTGCTCTTCTTTGCTTATTTTGTTGATATTTTGAATGTGTAAAATGACTCCTACCTATAGAGCTGTGGTCAAATGTAATGTGCATTTTTTAATCACAAATGTAGCTGCGTAAAAGCATTCCTCAGAACAACTACTCTCAGAAGTACTTACAGTATATTGGCCATACTTTCTACCATGAAATACAAGTCTATGTTAATTTTAACAAAGTTGCATTATTTTCTAATTTGCATGTTTCCAGCTTGCTGAACTCATAGAAGTGAGTAATTAATAATGTCAGCATAGGATTATAAGGAAGAAGTGTAAGAAAAAAATGAATGTATTTAACCAGATGATACGCAGGCGAATCATTTAAAATGTCCTTGGTGTGTTGAGAGCTTGGGTAATAGTTGATTTCTTCATGATTACTGCAGACACCAATAATCCTCCTCATTTACATTCTCGTGAATTAGATATAATTAGACTTTTAGCGACGTGCCTGTGGTCAAATCCTGGATGATGAATGACTCCCAAGCCTTCATTTAGTGCCTCTTAGTAGGATTTCTGCCTTCTACACCAATACATGCTTAGATTTTTTAACAAGTTTTAAAGATACACTATTGGCCTGTAAAGCATGAACAGTGTCTGGCAGCTTATAAACAAGAACTGTGTCTCGACACAGTGAGGAGTCAGTTGTTTTTGCAATGATATTCGGTCCAGCCATTAAATCCTGAAACTGCAGTGGTTGACTTTACAAGAACCGTAAATGCTCTTCCTCTCGGCTTGTCTGGTTTTATTTACATACTTATAAACAAGAAAATAAACATTTTATTGTAACAGCCCTGTTACATAAGTATGATGCTCTTAAATGTTCGGGGTCGCTCGGGGTTGAGGTTGTCATGAAGTGAAAAGTTTATGTTTAGTTTGAACTCTTCCCTCCTCCAGAAGACCCATGACTGAGAGCTGCTGCATGTGAAACGACAGATGAAAAGTTCAGCAGTCATGAGTTCTTTTTGTCTGTGTGAGAGAAAATGTGATCTTTAAACTCTTTCAGACAAGTAAAATGAAGTAGAGTAATATACTGAAACTAATAATATGGCTGAATATAGACAAATTTAGTTGATTGTTCAGTTTATCTCTACCAATTTTCAGCAATACTGACTGTAACACCACTTTACAGCACCTCAGGTAGAATTTGATGGTTGCGCTGGCTGCAGGATTTGTCAGACTGACTAACATTCATTTGTTTAAGCAATGATAGACTGTCTTTTCTCTAACTTAGTTAACTGAGTGTTTCTTGCCATAAAATGCATTTGTACAGTAATTGTAGTAGCACTAATAGGACTACCGGTATTGACAGTTTATTTTTATATATGGAGGTTTAAAGTGTGGCCTCTATATGTCATAACTTGAGCCGGATTCACTGTAGAGATGAGTTCTAAGGCCACAAATACTGTCACAATGAGCCTTTTCAGATTTCCGATAAATGCCACAATAAATGTCCAATCATTATTTCTTTGTTGTTTAAAGGTTATGTTTTGGTAAAAGTGAAAGCTGAAAAACCAGTTAGTGATTTGTGGTTTTAAATTATTCATAAACGATGCAACAAGACAAAAACAACATAAAAATACAAAAAAGATATAAAAGATGTAACAATGAAGATAATAGAAATGATTTAAGAATTGGCAAAATGGAAAACTGTTCTGGGGATGGATGAATGCCTCAGTTTGTCACAGCTTGATGAACCTCGGCCCATCTTTCCATCTGAGAGGCTCTGTCTTTCTAAAATGCTTTGTTTATATCCAGTTAACATAATTAGTTGTCAAATGCTCCTGCAGCTGTTTTTGATTTGTGCCAGTTGCTTTTCCAGCCTTTTGTTGCCATTGTTCCAACTTTTTTGAGATGTGTTGCTGCCACAAAGTAAAAGGAGATAATATTTTCCATGAAATTATACAATGACTCAGTTTCAGCATTTGATATGTTGTTTATGTTCTACTGGGAAAAAATATGACATTTACAAATCAATGTATTTTGTTTTTGTTTTCTTTTTATTTACATCACAGCTTTTTTAGACCTGGGGTTGTATGTGAGTATAGGAAATTAGCTGAAAATGAAAATGTCATAAAAGTTAAAAATGGTGTCCAAGACACAATAAAAATGTTGTAAAGACGAACAAAAAGACAAAAGAGGAAAACAATGAAAAAGGTTAAAAAAGGCAAAAACAATGAAAATGAAATGTCTTAAAAGGAAATGTCTTAAAAGAGGAAACAGAACGAAGATTTAAGAATCTTTGCACAAGACAGAACATGATAAAAAACAAGGTAAAGATGCAAAAAATGTAACATAAAAGACAAAATAATGTAAAAGATGCAAAAAAGGACAAAAACGCCATATTAAGAAACAACCAAACACAAAAGCACACGTAATCTCTAATTTTGCTCATTTTACATATTTTGATACATTCCAACATAAAATCCAATGAAAT
Source organism: Pseudamia nigra (assembly GCA_029823295.1). Taxonomy (NCBI): domain Eukaryota; kingdom Metazoa; phylum Chordata; class Actinopteri; order Kurtiformes; family Apogonidae; genus Pseudamia; species Pseudamia nigra. The sequence goes on along the minus strand of JAQQAE010005211.1, from coordinate 9,877 downwards.
AAAAAGTGCACATTCTGCCTTGATGAAACCAACATAAACCATAAAGGCAAAATAAAATATGGTAAATACAGCTGCTATAAAAATATACCACAACTTAATTATCACCTAATTGCCCAGACCTAATTTAAAATAAGACTCATTCTGCATTATACTATCATAGTGATTATTTCAGAGCACAACATGTCTGCTGGACATCCATGACCGAGGGACACAATAGTCCTTCTCCTCCCTCACTTCCTGCCCTGAATGCCCCTCCTCACCGTGGTCTTCTGTCCACTCCAACAGGTCTTCCTTCAAGTTATTCTCAACACTGGTTACTCATATGTTCACACTCACAAGTTAAAGAAAAGAACATGAAGAAAAAGGGATAAGGATAAAACTCCCCAAACTGACCCTGTCACATGCTGAGTATTTGATGATTCTTTTGTTTCTGTTTCTTTTTTTCCCCCCACACTATTTTGTCTCATGTACAGGCAGCAGCACCGCCCTGTCTTTTGTCAGACATGAGGACTAGAGTCATTGTAGGAAATTGACTTAAAAAATGTAAGAGCCACACCCAAAGACACAGATGACCATTTAACACAGTCAGTGGGTGAATGAATGACCTTATGAAACAGAAAACACATGTATATGTGCAAATTATTGTGCAAACATTACAACTGAACAAAGCCACATTCCTACATAATAGCCTTTAAAATTTTTTCTTCCATATGCCACCGCATTTTATATATTTTGATAAATATATAAATGGACATAAATGCTGAAGTTCAAATTTCACAAAATCCCTTTGTATAAATGTATAACTCAAGGTAATAACTAACTGTTTCTAAAAGATCACCAGATTTGAGATGAGAGAAGAAAATTAAAGTTTACCCTCATGTCCCGAATTCTGTAGATGTTCGATCAGGTCACAGCCGAACGCATTTTCACTTCCTTTCTTCTTGGACTTCTGCTTAGTCCCTTTATTCTTCATGTGGCTCCCGTTAGTATTCCAGATGATTGAAACATACGTGTCCTGTGGGGAAGAATCCCAGCGATTGATCCATATGACCCCGTGGAAGGTTGAGATTGAGGGTCAAAAGAAGAGAAAATCCCAGCAGTCAGCTCCCAAAAGTTTGCATCCGTTCACATTCTGACTAACCACACTGAGAGCAGAAGTGACGTCACGCTTTAAACGTTAAGCCGTTTAGATTGTCAGTACTTCAAGTGATGATTAAAGTAAAGACATGATGTTGACCGTGGATTCGCTGGGACGTGGCAGGCGGCTGCTTTTTCTCTGAAGGATTTGCAGAAACAACATTAGAATCGGTCAGTTTCCTGTTGTTTTTTTACCCCCAGCCAGTCGCCCTGCTCCGTTTTATCTCCTCCTCTTTTCCTTCATACCACACAAGCTCCCTTTTCACTGCCTTCTCTGTAGCTGAGGAAGCATTCATACATACATACATTAAATCATCTCAAAAACCTTGCATTTTCTAAGTAAGCTGGATCCCTCTAAGGCTTTTCCCAAGTTTTACAGACAAACTGGAAGTCTTATGGCAAGAATTTTTCATTTATTTAAAGGCTGAGATTGTGTGAAGGTGCTGAGTGAAGGGGGAGAGCAGCTGACTTCTGTCTCTCATCTGGTTTGGGGCCTGCTCTTAGCCACTTTTTCTGTAGATGCCCAAACTCAGAGCTGCCGGGAAACTCACTCTCTGCCTTCCTGAATGCTCCCAATGTATACAGCTTCCTGTGCGGAGAGCCCGGGCTCGAAAACAAAAACAGACCGGTTCTGAAGGAAGAGGGAAGTGGGAGGCGACTGAAGTGAGGGCCTGAAGGGCACAGATGGGAAATGGAGGGGAGAACGCGGGACGGGGTGGGGGGGTTTGGGGTGAGGAGATGGACGGCACATGGTTCTCGTTACTTTCTGCTGTGCATTTCATCTTTTCTGGATTTTAAGCACAGTTGAACGGCAAAGATGTCATCACTGTTTCGGATTTAAACGAAAATTTTACTTTCATTCTAACGCTACCAGTCTAAAGTTTGGACACACATTCTCCTGCAGTGTTTTTTTTGTTTATTTTTATTATTTTCAACATTGTACATTAATACTGAAGACATCCAAACCATGAAACAACATGTATAGAATTGTGTAGTGTATAAAAAGTGTTAAACAACCCAGAACATGTTTTACATTTTAGATTGACCAAAGTATTTAGTTTTGACAGCTTTGCACACTCATGACATTCTCTTTTGCTTTTTTGATTGCTACATATTTTCATGCATGTTCTTTTGTCAGCAGTTTGGATGTCAGCAGTATTAATGTACAATGTTGAAAATGCTAAAAAAAAAAAACAAGAAAGAAGGACAAACCCTTAAAGGAGAATGTGTGTCCAAACGTTACGACTGGTAACGTAAGCTATGCTTAATGTCTGAACCACTGAAAAATACTGAATGTTCCTTGAAAAGATTTTCAGATTGACTATTCATCACTGATGGACTCACTCCTGTCCACCCAGCATTGCCCCAAGTAACTAAGATGACAATTGCAAAATTAAAACTTGAGAGATGGAAGAAAGCTGAAAACCTATGGAAGCTTTGTGTAACAAAAACCCAATAAAACAGTGATAAAAGAAAGAAAGCAAAGCTGGATTGTTTATTTTTCAGCAGTAAAGAAGTAAAATATAGTTCTAAAGAAGATGTACTTTAAATTGGAAAAATTGACTGACAGTTAAAAACTCATACAAGCATGAGAAAACAGTGACATTCTGTTGTCAAAAAGCTATGTTGTATATTTTTGTCCACTAAAGAAGTTAAATTCCAGTTGTTTCTTTCAATGAGGACATACTACACTATTAAAGGTTGAGTAATTGACGAACAGCTAAAAACCCATGCTGGCATCTGTTGACAAAAACACAAAATATTGTTATTCTGTGGTTGTAAAAAAATGGTTGTACATTTTCCCCAATAAAGAAAAGTCTCCAGATACAACAGAAATGGTTTCCACTAGAATAGCAGTAGTTACGCAGTAGTTATTAATCTTTATCTCCTGTACTTCTTGTTTCTAGAGGCACTGGATGAAATTTAAAAATGCAACCGATAACACTTAGACAACAAGAAGCGTTTTTGTCTTTGGTACAGTTTCCATTTCACCGGACTGTGTTTGAACTGTGGGAGAAAACTGGAGCAGCCGCAGGAAACTCGCAGAGACCCACGTCTATCTACCAGCACAGTGGTGCCCTTGAGCTCCTGGTCTCCCCCCAAAACATCAGAGTTAAATATTTTCTCTAAGGTCTGTATATTAAGATCGGTTAAGAAATTCACAAGCATCTGATTTTGTCTTCAAATGTAATCTATAAATAATGTGAACTTGTGTGCACGCCAAGATAAAACCTGGATTATAACCTTAATCTTAAAACAAATAACATTTAGTTGTCTGTGTGTGCATGTTTTTCACTGTATCAGTACCACTGCTAAGATATGACACAATAAAACATGTTAGTCACTTGGATTTATCAAGCAAATACATTTTCTTTCACGTGGTCTTAAGCAGGGGCTTGCCATCTGACTGATGACATTCGGTTGGTTGAGCTCTACTGCTTATTATTCAGCAGTATGAGATATAGAAAGAAACACAGCATTATTGAGATACCTGTTGGTTATATGCCATCATAACTAAAAAAAAAAGCCAATAATGTAATGATGAATAATTTCAGTGTGATCAGCTGCAAGAAGTACTGTACTGGTCTGTTAGCTAACTCTGTGGATGCCTAAGCTGGGTTTAGCACATGGAAGTATCATAAGAACGTTTAGTAGCTGTTAACTGCCTGCATGTGGTTAATACCCAGGGTCAGATGCTTGTGAACCTATTTTCTGTCTAGTCTATAATGTCATGAAAACTATGTTCATGATGTTGCACCATCATATTAGTGTATTTTTGTAAATCTATACTAAATAGCACAACTCTTGTATCGGTTTATGCAGTGCTGCTTTAAAATATACTGGTAAGCCAACAAAAATAATATTAAATACACATAGTGAGCCTACAATGCACATGTAATAACGTTCAGTGCGTCTGATTCTGTACCATCACTGAGCAGAGGGGGTTCATTTCCCTCTGGTATCAGTTCTATGTGTGACATGGACATGACGTGACTGCAATTTGTACATGAGTCTATGTAAAAGCTTTCCAGATCCCATGTACAGGACAAATGTCTGACAGCATTTCCACAAATGCAAATGAGCAGAAATGTCTAGAATCATCTACTCTCTCATCAGCTGAGGGTGAATCCTTATCCTGTCCTATTCTGTCACAATATTACAAACCAGACTCATTTCGTTGTCACCTGGGAGCAGAGGACATTTGTCTTCCTCTGGCGCCAATTCCACATGTGACATGGACTCTTCTGGGTGTTGTAGGATTTTATTTGTATATGCATCTGTGTAAAAACTTTCCAGATCATTTCCACAACTGCAAAAGGATGGAAATGTCTACTGTCTTCCTCTTCCTCATCAGGAGAGTGAGTCTATCTGTATTCCTATCTCCATCACAATATTCCAGACTGGACTCAGTTGTGTAATTTGCCTCATATGAGTTTACTTTACTTCATTGAAGGTTCCTTTGGTACAATGGTCTCTGCTGGAACTCTAATAACATGTGCATCTGTATAAAAAACTGTGTCAGACTTATTGATGTGATGACATCCAGCAACACCATCCACTTCAACACACATTTCTTCAATAATTTTTTCAGGGCTGTGGTATGGGATATTGTCTTTGCATTTGACACATTCAAGATATTGCTACTACAAACAAGACGAATGTTGTACTACAATTTTATTGAAAATGAACATTTTTCTTTCTCCTTCAGTCTCCTCCCCTTCTGCATCAACACACAGCTGCATTCAGGTCTTCCACTGATCAAAGCAGTGCAGTCGGTCTTCTTCACAGTTGTCTCAGAACCTCTGTCGTCCTTTTCTTAACTTCTGACTCCAAATGTGTTCCTTTGACATAGATTTGATCTTAGGAAAAAGGAAAAAATCTCATGGTGCTTTGATTTGTTTTTGGGCCAGAAACTGCTTCACTGAGAGGGCAGTGTGAGCTGGAGCACTGCCTGGATGAAGAATGAAACCATTTTTACTCTTATACTGAGTCGGTGATCATTTTGAATGATTTATACAATTTGTTGAATATTTTCAGAAGTTTTTGATGTGCAGAACGTTCATCATCTTGGACCTCCTCTCTACTTTCACTACATCTTTTGTCCCATTCAGATGCACGTGTATGTGTTCTCCATACATCTCAGTTAATGGAAGAAAAGATTCAGCCGCTGTTTTGTTCGATTTCATCAAAAATTTCAAGTTAATGTGTTGCTCAATTTTGAAGCTAATCATTTCCTGATGCCCTGCCAAAAACACATGCACTTTAATCAGTACCTAGTAGTGAACTAAAATTGTCACTTATTGTAAACTTACAGCAGTAGTGTGTGAATAAAAAACAGTGTTATAATATGTAACAGTGTGACTGTGAACCATATGGTTTAATCCTCACAAACACAGTCTCATTATTTAATGGACATACCTTATTTAGTGGAAGGCTTGATTTGGTGTAATCTGTTATCTTAGATTCAATCTCAGTTTCAGTAAGCCTAGAAAAGATGTCCTGTCCATGGTATCTTCGTCCCGTCTCTTTTTGCACCTTTTTACAGTGTCTCTCAGACTTACGGTACTGTGTAGCCCAGTTCAACACTGCTTTATACATGCAGGACCAGAAAACCAGTGGTCAATACATGTTGAAAAGGTGACATTAACCTCCAGTCCACATCACCTTCAATGCAGTGTTTATGGAAGCACAGTCTAACATTCAGCAGGTGGTCTTCCAGCTTGCAGAGCTGATGTAAGATCAAATGCATACTGTCATGGGCTGTTTTACCCTCAAACAGACAATCTCCAAACTACAGAAATAGGAGCAGCAGCCTAGAGCCATGTATCCACAGCCTCAGCGACGTCGAAGCCAGGTACCCCGCAGGTCGGAGGGTCATTCCAGCCTGGGCCATATACAGAGGCAGTCTAAAGTCTATGGTTTTGATCTTAAATTGTTGGTTATGAGGATTGACCAGCAAAATGTTATCCAGCTTCAGGTCAGCATGGATGACCCCAATGTCCATCAAGGCCTCGAAGGCAACCAGCAACTGCTGTGTCACTAAACAACTCTCCCTCAGTAACAAAAGTTGCCAATTACACTCCTTCTTGAAATCCCAGAGACTTCTGTCCAATATTTCACAGAAATAGCTCTCAAACCTAAAATTGTAAATAAACCTGACAATATTAGTCTGGGTCAGTGTTGTGTACACTAACAGCTTTGAGCATCTTTGTTTCTTTGCTGATGTCTAAATAATGTTTTTCTATTTTTGTGGATTCTAACAGTTAATGTCTCTGACATACAGTTCAAAGATTCTATCATTTGACCTCTGTGTCATAACATCCATGTCCCATTACATCTAACACTGTAGTTTCTGGATGTACCAATGAGGACATTTTGGACTCTCAGAAATTTCGAGTGGGTAAAACATGTTATTTTAAGTGTAATAAAATATTTAGTTTTAAAGTAAAGGAATGAAACCTTGTTTCTTTTCTCTGAAGAGAATTGAAGTGGTATGCTACTGAAACCAAGGCGTGTGGTTCAGTGAAGAAGCTTCCCGGATGGGTGGCGAAACGTTTTCAACCAAATTTCCAGTCCAGTCGATGGAAGAAAAACCACACGCCTTGGATACTATGACCTGGATGACTGAGAATCTTCACAGACATATGCTACTGAAACCAACTGGTATTTATTACCATTATTTATGTTATGTCCATATTTAAGCACCAAATGCAGTCCCTTAATATCACCATGTCAATATACATTCAGTGAGAAAACAATAAAATTGTACAGGAAAATTAATTTATACACTATTATTATTATGTGTTTGTTATGGCAACAACAAGGCATTTATAATTGATATTTTTATTGATCCCTACTGTAAATCCAATGTATCAGTGTAAAAAAAAATTAAAATGAAATATCAATGAATCATTTTCCTACTTTTGGTTTTTGAATATTTTCTTCAGTTTAAGTTCATTTTAGTTTTTTTTTTTTTTACCCTGTCGTGTTTGGTCACTAGCCAAGCAGAACTTTAATCTGAATGCCTTGCTGTGCCAAACACATTTGCTTTTACCAAGAAGAACTCTGCACCCACGGCAAGCTACACTTGGTATCATAATTCAATTATTTATTGTTTAATTATTTTGACATATAACACAGTAATCCAATACTAGAAGTAATAATTACAGTTCATTTTAGTTGACTGTGTTGTTCATTTAGTGCATTTCTTGTGAATTTATTTTTCAATGTGGTTGATTATTTATTTTTTTCCTTTTTGTTAATTTTGTTCATTTTTTTGACCATTTGGTTAATTTTTATTTATTTTATTAACTATTTTGTTCATTATACTGTTCATTATATAATTTTGTTTCACTTTCTTCATTGCTCATTTTTATTGCTGTTTGTTCATTTTGACATGGTTATTGTTTGTTTCGTGTTAGGCATAAACATTAACAGCTTGTTAAGGGTTAGAAAAATGCAACAATAACAACAGGGTGAAATAGAACACAAACCCTGGTCAGCTGCATAAAAGTCCATTGCCTCTAGTTATTTATTAATGTAATCATTTTGATTATTTTGTTAAAATTTTTTTCTGTTTTTGATTACATTTTCTGGATAATTTTGTCAAGTTTTGATTGATTTTGGTTCATTTGGATTATTATATGCATTTTTATTTTTTCATTTTACAAAACATTTTGCTTTTAATGCAGGTGGTGACATCACAGTTTTATCTATCTTTTAGATTTATTTCTATGTTTATAACATATCGGTTTAAAGGAACATCTAGACTGAACTTAAAGCAGGAGTCACCTCTTGTGTCCTTGAGGCTATATCAATAATTAATCATACCTTTAATTAGAACACACTAATCACATTGTCTCTGCTTGACTTTGGTGTTTATGAGGAATCAGCTTCCCATTGGTGAATCTGAACACTTTTCTGTATCCACAAGCAGGAATTTTCATTACAGAACTCTTCTCACATCTGAATAGACTAGTTTGTAGTATGGGGCATAGTGTTCTGTTTTGCAGCGTTGATATTTTTTGCTCAAAGTGTTTTGTGAATGTCACATGTGAACACGATGACCAGGCCTGGCCTCAACAAGACAAAGCTCGCTTTCTGCACCATAGGAAGAGGAGATGACATCATTCTGTCCATACAAAGCCTCAGACATCCCGCTCTTTCTTTACAACTGTTTGAAAAAAAAGGCTGAGCTGAGAAGAGCTGATTTCATTGTATCTGAATAATGAGGGGTTATTCTTGTCCTTCACATGTCCTCACCGTGATGCAATGTCTTAACAGAGCTGCAGATTCTGAAAAATGTGAAGTAATGGGAAGCTGTGGAGAAGTTTTGAATACGGTTCTACTGTGCAAGTGGATTCTCTTGTACCAGTTTAGTAGTTTTACTTCAGTTTTAACAAAACAGCTCAAAGATACTAAAGACTCAATATTTAAATGGATGAAAAATAGCTTGGTATCTCTAAGTGTTCCATCTGAAATATTTGAATGAGCTAGTAATTGACTTGTATGTTCCTGTCTAATAATACCAGGCAAATCTTAAGAGAAAATCCATATCTGTTATTTATTTAAAAGTACAAAACTCATCTCGCTGTGTTTTCATGATGTATATTGTGCACTCCAGGCCCCCTTCTGGTAGCATTCACACATTGCAGCAGCTGCTCAAAAAAGAAAACTTATAGGCTCCACTTTTCTTACAGAGATATGTTCATAAAATTGCTTTGCCCTAATTTCCAAGACTTTGGATCATTCTTGGTCATTCTAGGGCAATGTTGTTTTCTTTGTCAACTCTAAAGAGGATAAAAGGTTAAAAGTCTTATGTAAACTGTAAGTTTTGTGACTTCCACAATTCAGTGAATATCACTAACATTCAGTCTTTGTCAGTGTAACAACAAAAGAAACACTAAACTGAAGCTTCCGTACAACCCAATATAACAAAAGGTTGGGATGTTATGAATGACAGCAATTATATTAAATTTAATTTTCTTAGGTTTGTATTTCATTTTAGTCCATGTTTGTCTGATATACTCTGCAATGTACTGTATATTCATTACTGACATTTGGGTCAGTGAAACATTTTTAAAAAGTTGGTGCAGGGCAACTTATAGTTAAAAAAATGACCAAATATCTAAAAAATCATAATGGGACTTGATCAAGAAGCAGCATACAGTAAAGGTATACTTGTTTAGGACTAAAGATAGCCTGAAGATCACCAGTTTGTAAAAAAAAAAAAAAAGTACAAAAACCCGTCTCCAGTCCTCTCGACACTAATAGAGAATGTGTAATGCATGAAACACATAATGCACAAATTATGACCATGAAGCATTGCACACACTACAGCTTGTTTGCACAGAGAATTTAACAAAGTTGCCAGGGCCTTATATTTGCAACTTTTTTTTGTAAAGTGTGGGTCATATGTCAAAACTGAATTTAAAGTGTATTTTGAAAAGAAGAAAAAAACAATACAATTCATGCATTGAACTATGTTCAGTATAATACAACTCAAAGATCATTTAAATATCCTGTTTTAATTTAACATCACAACTTTTCCCTCACTTGGGTTGTAAAATCCAGTGAGTAATCTAGTTATATGATCAAACATGAGGGGAAGAACATTATAAAGTGTTGTAACTCAGACGAACCTAGACTATGACCTGAACATCTACAGTGGGGCCAGTAAGTATTGGGCAACGTAAAAATGTGCAAGTTCACCCATTTAAAAAGATAAGAGAGGTTTATA